>JAPKLW010000656.1:276841-287995 GCA_026898455.1 Plectranthus barbatus
TCTCAAGATAAATTAATTAACTCCAAAGATCTACAGATTTATCCCTAAAATCAATCTCCTTCAGTTACGACAAGAAATCAGATTATATTGTGAAAATCTCTTTCGATTGAAAACTATTACAGTTACGTCTCAAGTAATCAACTAGTTAATCCTAAGATGTGGCCAACAAACTCAAGATTATGAATTAAACTCAGATTTCACAAACTACGAAGGGAGAGGGAAAATAATTCAATTAATCAAAACATGCATACATTGATAATTCGAACCCTAGAATCTGAGGAAGAGATTAGTTACACATATTCAGAATAATGTTCATCATAGAAGAATAAAACCTGAATTGCATAAAAATCAGAATTCGAAAATAATTCCACAGAACTCTGTCTTCGAACATAAAATTCAAAAACCTTGGGAATCTCTAATCAATCTTCAATACTAAAATCTTGTAACTATTCTAATGTTTTCTTTTTCGAAAAATGAATTTACATGGCTTTATATAATAGTGGAGAATGTATCATACAATATCTAGGTGTAGATATGTCTTTATCTTCAAAACAGATGCAGACTAGGAATCTCGAACGCGCGTTGATTGTGGAAGATTGGCATCGATCGACGCTGGTGAAGTACCCTCATTGATCGACGTGGAATGGCGTCGATCGATGTGGTTGCTGCCTCCGTCGATCTTCTCTTTTCTTCGTTCGTCGATCGCTCCTTCTTCAATCTCCTCATCGATCGACAAGACATCCTCGTCGATCGACGTGGACCTGAAACTGGAAATCCAACTCTTCTCTGTTTGTGACTAAAAACCTGCATGATTCATCAAACACAATATTACGGGTACAAAAGCCAATTCATGCACGAAAACAAGTACAAAAACGATCTTTACACCACACAATTAGTAAAAGAACAACCAGATAAATTGGTGAAAATCCTAACTTATCAACTCCCCCAAACTTAAACCATTGATCGTCCTCGATCAATTCACAGAAAAGAAATCTAATCAAATGCAAATATAAGTGTGCAATGCCTCACAAGCTTCTTTTGCAATTTAAGTATCACTTATTCACATAAATCATGCAATCCAAACAAATTCTAATTGTTAAATCATTGAGGAACCTCACCGGGAAGTGTTTGCACTCATCGCTCGATCAAGTAAAAAGGCTTTGAAATTTACTAATTCAAAGTTTTAGTTTACCTCACCATAGGTTTGACAAATTTCTCATCTCTCCACTGCTTGTTAGTGTGGTTTTTCAGGGAATCAGAAAGGTCTTGATTTGGTTGTAATGTTGATATTTTTGGCTAAGTGACTCAAAATATTTCATTCAAACACCAAGTCTTTAGCATATCTTGCCCACATGATTTTTTCTCTTCTAACACACAATCTTGTTCCTTCTCTTTTTTAATTTTCAGGGTTCAAAATTTATTTTGGCTTTTGTGAACTACACATATGAAGTTTTTTTTCTCTTCTCTTTTCATTCATATTCACCAATGTTCACTCATTTTTTTTTTCCAAATTTACCCTTAGGAACCCCCAATTTTGCACACAACCTCATATCACAATCCCACAGTTTACATCCTCCAATAAATCATAGTTTCTTGTTCATCAACCCTCCTAATCAAAGAAAGAAAAAAAATTCAAGCTTCAAGGGGGTTGCAAGTGAAAATTAAAGGCGAGTGTATGGGAGATGGGCTACGAAAGAACATGCCTAAAATCATTTTCACCCTATTACCACACTTAATGCAACCTCAAGAGAGAAATTCATCAAATTCTAGGATGTAAATCTAATGACTTTGTCACTCATCAAACGAAAAGATGGCACAATTTCGCACAAGGTAGAAATTTTCGTTACTCCTCAACAATTACCCAATTCTGAACATTTATCATGCAAAAATTTATATTTCAAAGATCAACTTATCAAGCAAAGCAGCTCCTATCATCGGCTACTCTATCACATGGATTATCATTCTTAATCAACAAATATCTCAATTATCAATCAACAATTCAATTCCAAGGGTAGACAAGTATTCAATTCCAACACCAACATAATCAAAAGTAGTTTCGACTGTCCTATGTTCAAAAGCTCCTAAAACAATACTCAAGACTATTCAACTCAGAACAAGTACCACAAATCAAGAGTTCAAAACTTATTCAACACTGAACAAGTATCAAAAATCAAGAGTTTAAAAATACTAATTTTGAGTAAAAAGCCTTGCAGAGAGCAATTGTTCACACTGAAGCAAAAGAACAAGGATGGTGATGGTTCAGAAAAAACAAAAATCAAAAACAAAAACAGAAAAACAACGAAACAACGAAAAATTAAAATAAAGCAGGAAAATGAAAACAAACAAACGTTTCCCTTTTCCTATCCTCATCCCCCCAAACTTGTTTCACTCGAATGAGTGGACAAGTTTGAAAGTTAGATAAGGAAAAAGGAAACGGTACCTCATTCCTCCTTCGGAGGATCCTCCATCTCAACATCGGGGGCAGGCCAAACGGGTAGTCGCCGCCGGCGGTCCTGGCGCTCTCTATGGCGTTGGAGGTAGACAAAGTCGGGCTGGGTGTTCAGGAGAAGGCGCTGCATCTGCATGTCGAGGGTGTTGAGCCTCGTGGTCACGTGCTGGCAAAAATCCGCCTGCCGGGTGTGCTCCTCGACATGCAGAACAGCCTGCTGCTGCATGAACAGGTATATCATAGCCAAATCCACTCCTCCGGAAGATGAAGACTCTCCCGCAAAGTGGCCGGAAAAATTCCCACCGGTCTGATCGTTAATCTGCTCTCCTCCTCCATCGTGCCTCTCATCCTCTGGCTCCTCCTCCTCGGGCCCTTCTGGAGGCTTCTGTGGCGGTCGCTGGTCGGGCTGAGACAGCGGTCGGTGACAAAGTCTGGAGGTGTCGGGACCTCCCTGTGCTCTGACCATGAGCCTCAAGTGGGCGGGTGTGCTCATCAACCAATTATCACGGAAGTGATAATCAGTGACGCGAGTGAGGTTCCTCTGTGGAAGTGGGAACCTGTCCCCGTTGGACATCCGCAGGGACCAACCCGCATCCCGTGGTGACAGCATCAACATCTTCACCAGGGCCCCTGTGCCGAGTCCTCGGCTGTCATCCTCAAGCGACTCGATCTGTGATAGATCGATGCCTACATACTCCGCAATTGGGGTAATCAATCCCCCGCTCCAGATGTTGCCCTTGGAGGCCTTGATCTGATGCCTCCACTGGTCCATGACCAATGCTGCAAAACTGAACTCCTCGTCGGTCAGCATGCAGTGAATGGCGTACAGTTCCCCCACTCTCACCTTGCCGCTCTCATGCCTGCCGGTGATGGACACTCCCATGCATCACTGGAGATACCGGAACACCAGATTGTCGATGGAGGAAGCCTTCAAGTTCCCCGAGTCAAACTCCCGCAAGTCCTCCTTAGCATCAGCTGCTATCTGGCTCCAGAAGCGGGCAATGTCAAAACTCGGGGGAAGAAAACCATCTCCCCCTTTTTGGACGCCCCAAATCTCTTCAAGCTTGTCCCTTGGCATCACGTAGTGCTCATTCAGAAGTTGGAAGGAAACGGTGGTAGGCTCTGACTCTGGATGGACCTCATAAACATGGAGTGAGGCAAGAAACTCCAGGACAAGCGACAGATAGGTCACCCACCGTGTTGTCATCCAAGCACTCCAGTTTACTTGCTGTAGAAGAGCATCCACATAAGCTCGAATTCCCAGCCGCTGCATTGTTTCTGGGCATGGGTAGAGTGTCTGTCGGACGGCGAATGCGTCACCGGAGAGCTTCCAAAATGGTCGCTCAAAAGTTCTTTTGGCGAAGGTGGGTTGGAAGTCCATAATCAATATGCAAGGGTAGTGGAAAAAGTGTCAAATCTCATCAGAACCAATTCACAAAATTTCCAACATTAGAACAATCAAATGTGCAATTGTCCACAAAATGTATCTACCCATGCAAAATTGATTCAAAATTCATGCAATTCACCCTCTATCCTAGCATATTACATCATTGATTGAAAGAATTTATCTCAAAAAGAGCAGCGTAGGAACAACACCCCCAAACAAGAATTACCCCCCAAACAACGATCATCAAATTCAAAGTAATCCAAGCAACCCATCCAAGATAAAGAAGTATATCGACTAAAACAATCAACGATATCGAATAATCATCATGGAAAGCAACGAAATTGTCAAAAAATGGAAAAATGGACACAAGGGTTCCAAACTCAATTTCTAACAAAATCATGCTCAAATCCTTCAATCATATGAAATAATCGAAGAGGTGAGTGTTAGGATACATACCGTGGGTGGAAGCGTTGGATTTGGAGAGAAAAATTTCGAGTGGGTGTTTGGAGAGAAAAAAGAAATCGTGCAAGTGTGTTTGTGAGTGAAAGGAGTGAGGGTTTTGGGTTTTAAACCCGTCTCTGTCCGGCCTAAAAATTGTTCGCGTCGATCGACGAGGCATTCCCGTCGATCGACGAAGATAAAATTTTCTCGTCGATCGACTAAGAATTGCATCGATCGATGTGGTCAAGATTTCCTCGTCGATCGCTGCCGAGAAGCAGCGATCTACGTGTTCCGGCTGAGGACTGGACCCAAAACAACTCGAAAATTTTCTGAAAGTACGAAACTCGATTGACTCAACTCGACTGAATTGAAAATAACAGAAATAAAGAAAATAGTAAACTGTTGGGTTACCTCCCAACCATTGCTTGGTTTTATGTCGCTAGCTCGACAATACCTGTGTCTTCAAGGTCGGTTCAAGTAGTACTTCTCCACCACTTTGATTTATAGTGGGGTGAAGTATGGTTTCAGGTTCTGTCCGTTCACCTTGAAATTCTTCCCATCTTGGCCAGCTAGTTCAACTACACCGTTCATAAATTGGCTAATCACGGTGTATGGTCCGGCCCACTTTGACTGTAGCTTCCCGGGCATGAATCGAAGACGGGATTTAAAGAGAAGAACCTTGTCACCTGAATGGAAAACATGTGAGCAAATCCTTTTGTCGTGGAACCTCTTCGCTCGATTCTTGTAGATGACATTGTTCTCATAAGCTTCATCTCAGAAATCTTCTAATTCATTCAATGCCATGGCGCGCTCCTCTGCGGCTGTCCTCCAATCTAGGTTCAGTTCTTTCACTGCTCTCCAAGCCTTGTGCTCCATCTCCACCGGCAATTGACAGGACTTTCCGAAAATCAACTGGTATGGTGACATCCCAATTGGTGTTTTGTATGCGGTGCGGTATGCCCATAATGCATCATCAAGCACTGCCGCCCACTCCTTTCTTTGCTTCACCGTCTTCTCCAAGATTTGCTTGATTTCTCGGTTGGACAGCTCTGTCAGCCCATTCCCTTGTGGATGATATGGAGTGGTGACTCGGTGTTTGACTCCGTATCTGGCGAGAAGGGTAGCAAGCCATTTGTTGCAGAAATGGGATCCCCCGTCGCTTACCAAGGCTCTTGATGTCCCAAATCGCGTTATCAGCTTTTGTAGGAACTTGATGACTACCTTGGAGTCATTTGTGACTGTTGGAGTAGCCTCGACCCATCGTGATACGTAGTCTACTGCCAGGAGGATGTATGAGAACCCTTGGGATGGTGGAAAGGGTCCCATGAAGTCGATCCCCCAAACATCAAAGATCTAGACTTCGATGACCGGCATCTGTGGCATTTCGTTCCTTCGCGAGATGTTGCCGGTCCTCTGGCAGTGATCACAACCCGTTATCCATCCACGGCAGATCTCATAGATGGATGGCCAATAGAACCCGCTGGCAAGGATTTTGAATGCGGTCCGGTTGGCTGAGTGATGGCCACCACTAGGAGATGAGTGGCAGGCTTCGAAGATTTGTTGCCACTCGGACTGGGGCACACAGCGGCGAATGACGCCATCAACACATCTACGCCATAAGTAGGGATCCTCCCAGTAGTAGAATCTGAGGTCATGCAAAAACTTCTTCCTTGCATATGGAGAAGAGTCCGGAGGAAGAACACCGCCAACCAAGTAGTTGGCAAAATCTGCATACCAAGGTGTCTTGGACTCGTACATCTCTTTCAATTCCCTAGTGGCGTTGATCTGTTCATCGGGGAATGTCTCTCGGATCATCATCTGCTGATCATCCCCTTAGACCGGTGGCTCGAGTCTTGAAAGGTGGTCGGCAATCACGTTCTCGCTTCCTTTTCTGTCCTTGATCTCCAAGTTAAACTCTTGTAGTAACAGTATCCACCGGATCAATCTAGGCTTCGCATCTAGCTTTGCGAACTAATAACTGATGGCTGCATGGTCGGTGAAAACGGTTGTCTTTGAGCCTATCAGATATGGTCAGAACTTGTCGAAGGCATAGACAACCTGCGAGCATCTCTTTCTCCGTGGTGGTGTAGTTGCCTTGGGCTGGATTCATGGTCTTGCTGGCGTACTCAATCACATGGAACAGTCTTCCTTTTAGTTGCCCCAATACTGCCCCAACAGCGTAGTCACTGGCGTCGCACATCAATGTGAAGGGCTCATCCCAGTCTGGTAATGTCAGGACTGGTACAGTTACCAGTGCCTCTTTCAATTTCTCGAAGGCCTTCAAACAATCGTCATCAAACACGAAGGAGACGTCCTTCTCCAGAAGGTTGCATAGGGGCTGAGATATCTTTGAGAAGTCCTTGATGAACTTCCTATAGAATCCTGCGTGGCCTAGGAAACTTCGGACAGCTTTAACATTTGTCGGCGGTGGCATCTTTTCAATGGCTATCACTTTGGCCCGGTCCACTTCTAGTCCTTCGGCTGATACTAGATGTCCTAACACAATCCCCTCTCGCACCATGAAGTGGCATTTCTCCCAATTGAGGCATAAGTTTGTCTCGGTGCATCTCTCAAGTACAGTAGCCAGATTTTGCATACAAACATCGAATGAGCTACCTAAAACTGAGAAATCATCCATAAATACCTCCATGACATCTTCGATCAGATCGTGGAAGATTGCCATCATGCATCTTTGGAAGGTAGCCGGTGCATTGCATAATCCAAATGGCATCCGACGGTAGGCGAATACTCCATAAGGACAGGTGAATGCTGTCTTGTGTTGATCTTCAGGCGCCACACCTATCTGGTTGTACCCTGAGTAACCATCAAGAAAACAATAGAAAGGGTAACCAGATAATCTATCAAGCATTTGATCGATGAAGGGTAGGGGAAAGTGATCCTTGCACGTGGCGGTGTTCAAAGCTCGGTAGTCAATGCAGAACCGCCATCCCGTGACTGGTCTTGTTGCAACTTCCTCTCCATCGTCATTCTTCACTATCTGCATCCCCCCTTTCTTGGCTACTTCTTGTGTAGGGCACACCCATTTGCTGTCGGAGATTGGGTAGATCATGCCATGGTCAAGGAGTTTGAGAACCTCCTTTACAACTTCATACATGATGGGGTTCAATCGTCGCTGTGCTTGTCTCTTCGGTTTGGCTTCTTCTTCAAGGATGATTTTATGCATGCACAACGAAGGGTTGATTCCCTTGATATCCCCCAAAGTCCATCCGATGGCGGACTTGTATTTCTGCAGAATTCGCAGCAGTTTGTACAACTCCCCCTGTGTAAGATAGGTTTACAATGACAGGGTAAGTGTCATCAGAACCCATAAATGCGTACCTGAGATGTGCCGGAAGTGTCTTGAGTTCCAGAACTGGTGGATCAGAGCTGGAGCATGGCTACCTCAGGTCGCCGTCGATCGACGAAGACCCTCCGTCGATTGACATGGTTTTTGCAGTGGCCTCGATCGACGATGCAGTGGCGTCGATCGACGGGAGCTTGTTTACCACCCTTGCTGAGTTGTTCTGGCTGTATCGATCAGGCAGTGGTTCTCTTTTGATTTCTTTTTCCCGATTTATTTCCTCGAACACGTCCAGCTCCATGACCAGATCCAAGATATCCTCGGTTGCCTCGTCCAGATTTGTTGACGAGAACAGAGAGTGTTGCAAGCAGTTTTCCAGGAAGTCTAGTTCGCTTTTGAGAGAGGTGAATGGAGAAGACATTACCGGGCTGAAGCAGTTGATCATGTGGCATTCTTCTGTGTAGCTTCCATCATTGTGCTTCTGCATTGCCTTGAAGATCGAGAATGTCACCGACTCATTGTTCCCTCTGAATGTGAGTTTGCCATCGCAAATATCGATCAATGCTCCTCCGGTCTTCAGGAATGGTCTTCCAAAGATCAGAGGGATGTTGCGATCCTCTTCCATATCGAGCACCACGAAATCGGCTGGGATAATGAAGTCTTTCACCTTCACCAGCACATCTTCCACAATGCCTTTCGGGTAAGTGACTGATCGATCGGCCATCTGAAGCGAGATTGTTGTGGGCTTGATACTTCCGATCTTCGATCGCTTGAAGATTGACAACGGCATCAGGTTGATTGAAGCACCGGAATCGCAGAGGACTTTCCCAAAGGTCTCCCCTCCGATGACGCAGGAGATTGTGAAGGAGCCTGGGTCTTCCCTTTTGATTGGCATCTTCTTTTGGATGATAGCACTGCACTCTTCGAACAGGTTGACCGTGTTCTGAGAGACCATGTCTTTCAGGACCTTGTCGATCGACCAATGGAATGTTGATGTGCACCTTCTTCATTGTCTCCAAAAATCATGAATACCTTTCGTTCATCTTGGCCTTGGTAAACCGCTGCGGAAATGGCAGAGGCAGTTTCTTCGGAGGTGGAGCAGGGGAAGACGTCGATCAACGAGCATCCGCGTTGATCGACGGGGACTTTGATGCTTCGTTGATCGATGGAGACCTCGCGTCGGTCGATGGGACTTCATCTACGCTGACCTCTTCGTCTTGCTCGATTTCTCCTTCATCCCGGGTATTAGTCCCTGCTTGCGTTGGCCCTTCATAGGACTTACCCCCTCATAGAGTTATGGCGTTCACTTGATTCCTCTGATTCTGGTTCTTGGGGTTGACCTGAGTGTTGCTCGGGAGTTGTCCCGGCTTGTGTTTTGTTACAAGGGCATTGGCGATCTGGCTGACTTGATTCTCAATGATCTGCACATGCTTCTGCACCTGATCAACCTTGGTGTTCACGCCCGATATTTCTTGTTTGAGCTTGGCTACCGTATCGGTGGAGCCTTCCATGAACTTAGCCAAAATCTCTTGGAGATTTGGCTTCTTCTTCTCCACTATCGCCCCATCCTGTACGGCAAATCCTGGTGGTGGTTGCTCTGCAGCTTGAGGGTTTGCGTAGGAGAATCCAGGGTGATTCCTCACGTGATTAAAGGTATAGGGCTGGTTATGCTGCTGATTGTGTTGTTGAAATCCTCCTCGGTAATTGTTTTGATAGCCGCCCCTTTGAATGAAATTTACCTCAGTATTGTCCCCCTCAGTTGGAGCTTGTATCGCCTTGACAGCAGCGACTGCTTTCTCTTAGTTTAGAGTCGCGAATTCTTCCTTTAACTTCTTCAGTTCAGTTGCCAGATCAGGTTGTTCGGCGACTTTCTCCACTACTTTCTCGATTACTTTTACAGGCCGAGTTCGGCATGAGGACCACCTTTGAGTGTTGTTAGCCATCTTTTGGAAGAATTCCATGGCTTTCTTTCTGCTCTTCGTCATGACGGAGTCACCTAGTGTGGTGTCCACCAATTTGACGGTCTTTTCATTGAGCCCTTCGTAAGAGGCCTCTGCCTGTTCTCCAGGCGGAAAACCATGTCCGGGGCATGATCTCAGCAGCTCTTTGAATCTATCCCACGTCTCACTGAAGCTTTCATCGGGTCGTTGAGCGAACTTGATGATTTCCTTTCTCTTCTGCCTGATGACATTCGGAGGGAAGAAGTTCTGCAAGAACTCATTCCTCAGTTCAGTCCACGAACTTATGCTCTCCTTGTCCAATGCAGTGAACCATGATTGTGCCTTATCCCGCAGAGAGAATGCGAATAGACGCATTCGGATGGCACTCTTGCTGACTTCTCCGATTTTGACAGTGTTGCAGAGCATCAGGAACTTATCCAGATGTGCATAGGGATCTACAGTTGGTCTTCCTCCGAATTGGTTTTGCTGCACCATCTGCACCAATCCGGTCTTCAGTTCAAAATTATTGGCATTGATGCCAATCCTGAAGTCTGTTTCCTTGAACCGAGGTTTATACCGGTTCTGCATGGCCTCCTCTTCTTGCTCATCGTCAGAATCCCCTGGCGGATCCTGGTTGTCATCCTCTCCATTGTCGGGATTGTCATCAAATAGTGGGTTATGGCGAACATCCCTTCCATTCAGATTGTTCCTCTCGAGGTCTCTGTCCAAGTTGAACTGTTGGATCTGTGCCCTCATAGCTTGAACTTCTTGGAGAAGCACAACTTGCTCCTCTGCAGTTAGCATTGGTGGTTGCGGTTGAATAACCGACTGTGGCACGTTATCTTCCATTGTTTGATTACTCGAGCCTTCCTGAGCACGCTTATTCTTTCCGATCTTTCTGCCAGTGGCTTCAATATCCGGGTGATAATATAGCGGGTCCTTTCCTCTGGCTCGCGTACTCATGCACTACTTGTACAGCAAAGGAGGCAGTGAAGTAAGACTGAAAATAAACGGAACGAACTGAAATACGCAAAACTGAAAATCTGAAAACAAATACAGCATCGATTGACGAGATTAAGCATCAATCGACGAGGAAGACAATATTACGTTGATCGACGAGATATAGCGTCGATCGACGTGATTTACAAAAATACGGGAAATTAAAGGAAAACTTGAAAATTACAGCCTAAATCAGTATTTTAATCACAGATTTAATAGTAAGATTAATTTTGTTCACTCCCCAGCAACGGCGCCTAAATTTGATCGCTAAATTATTTAACAGCGACTTAGTAAAGCTAATAATATAACGGCAAATGAAAATTATCGATCCCACAGGGAATGAAACGACGAAAAATCCTAAATACTAAATTAGGCGTTCTTAAAATACTGGTTAGGAAAATAAAAGTTTTGGGTTTTGGTGGTTTTGCAAATCATAATCCTTGCGAGTAAAAAGTAAACAGTAATTTAAAATACTTTGGTTGAAAACGGTTATGAGAAATACAGATTCTAGGGATATCTCATTATCAAGTATGACATGAATGAATAAATTGATTATTTCCCAATTTTAATTCCTCTTCGTAGTGAAACATCAGAAAAGTATTACGAACTTCTTTGTTGGACAATTCGTAAAGTAGAT
>JAPKLW010000656.1:307995-349931 GCA_026898455.1 Plectranthus barbatus
GATCATCTCGATGAGTTCTATAAGTATGTTGCACACGTTCGAGCATCGGAATTGTGGGTTGATCGGGAGTCAACTTTATAACTTCTTAAATGAAGAGCTTGGTACAAACCACGATATCTCCTTCAACAAAGGATGGAACTCTTTGAAAATTTTACCAAATTGATCGTCCTGATGAGTTCTACAAGTATGTTGCACACATTCAAGCATCGGAGTTGTGGTTTGATCCAGAATCAACTTTATAACTGCTTAAATGAAGAGTTCGGTATAAACCACGATATCTACATAGAGAAAGGATGGAACCCTTCAAAAACTTGTAACTAATCGATCGTCTCGATCAGTTCTACAAGTATGTTGCACACATTCGATTATAGGAGTTGCGGGTTGATCAGGAATCAACTTTATTAGTGCATAAATTAAGAGTTTGGTACAAACCACGATATATCAATCAACAAAGGATGGAACTCTTTGAAGACTTGTAACAAATTGATAGTCTCGATGAGTTCTACAAGAATGTTGCAAACATTCGTGCATCGGAGTTATGGGTTAATCAGAAATCAACTTTATAAGTGCTTACATGAAGAGTTCGGTACAAACCACGATATCTCCATCAATTAAAGATGGTACTCTTTGAAAACTAGTACCGAATCGAGCGTCTTGATGATTTCTACAAGTATGTTTCACACATTCGAGCATCGGAGTTGTGGGTTGATTGGGAATTTACTTTATAAGTGCGTAAATGAAGAGTTCGGTACAAACCACAATTCTCCATCAACAAACGATGGAACTCTTTGAAAAATTGTACCAAATTGATCGTCTCGATTAGTTCTACAAGTATGTTGCTCACATTCGAGCATCGGAGTTGTGGGTTGATCGGGAATCAACTTTATAAATGCTTAAATGATGAGTTCGGTACAAACCATGATATCTTCATCAACAAACGATGAAACTCTTTGAAAACTTGTACCAAATCGATTGTATCGATGAATTCTAAAAGTAGGTTGGATAGATTCCAGCATCGGAGTTTTTGGTTGATCGGGAATAAACTTTATAAGTGCTTAAATGAAGAGTTTGGAACAAACACGATATCTACATCAACAAACGATGGAACTCTTTAAAAACTTGTACCAAATCGATCGTCCCGATGACTTCTACAAGTATGTTGCACATATTCGAGCATCGGAGTAGTGGGTCGATTGGGAAAAAAATTTAAAAGTGCATAAATGAAGAGTTCGATACAAACCACGATATCTTCATCAACAAACGATGGAACTCTTTTAATACTTGTACCAAATTGATCGTCTCGATGGATTCTACAAGTATGTTGAACACATTCGAGCATCGGAGTAGTGGATTGATCGGGAATCAACTTTATAAGTGCTTAAATGAAGAGTTCGGCACAAACCATGATATCTTCATCAATAAATGATGGGACTCTTTGAAAACTTGTACCAAATAGATCGTCTCGATGAGTTCTACAAGAATGTAGCATACATTTGAGCATCGTAGTTGTGGGTTGATCGGGAATCAACTTTATAAATGCTTAAATAATGAGTTCAGTACAAACCATGATATCTTCATCAACAAACGAGAGAACTCTTTGAAAACTTTTACCAAATCGATTGTATCGATGAATTCTAAAATTTGGATGCACAGATTCCAGCATCGGAGTTGTTGGTTGATCGGGAATAAACTTTATAAGTGCTTAAATGAAGAGTTCGATACAAACCACGATATCTACATTAACAAACAATGGAACTCTTTGAAAACTTGTACCAAATTGATCGTCTTGATGACTTGTACAAGTATGTTGCACATATTCGACCAACGGAGTAGTAGGTCGATTGGGAGAAACATTAAAAGTGCAAAAATGAAGAGTTCGATACAAACCACGATATCTTCATCAACAAGCGATGGAACTCTTTGAATACTTGTACCAAATTGATCATCTCGATGGATTCTACAAGTATGTTGCACACATTCGAGCATCGGAGTAGTGGATTGATCGGGAATCAACTTTATAAGTGCTTAAATGAAGAGTTCCGCACAAACCATGATATCTTCATCAATAAACAATGGAACTCTTTGAAAACTTTTACCAAATCGATCGTTGCGATGAGTTCTACAAGTATATTGCACATATTTGAATATCAGAGTTGCGCGTTGATCGGGAATCTACTTTTTAAGCGCTTAAATGAAGAGTTTGGTACAAACCACGATATATTCATCAACTAATGATGGAACTCTTTGAAAACTTGTACCAAATCAATTGTCTTGATGAGTTGTACAAGTATGTTGCGCACATTCAAGCATCAGAGTTGTGGGTTGATCGGGAATAAACTTTAAAAGTGCATAACTGAAGAGTTCGATACAAACCACGATATCTTTATCAACAAACGATTGAACTCTTTGAAAACTCATACCTATTTGATCGTCTCGATGAATTCTACAAGTATGTTGCACACATTCGAGCATCGGAGTTGTGGATTGATCGGGAATCAACTTTATAAGTGCTTAAATGAAGAGTTCGGCACATTCCATAAAATCTTTATAAATAAACAATGGAACTCTTTGAAAACCTGTACCAAATCGATAGTATCGATGAGTTCTACAAGTATGTTGCACACATTCGATCATCGAAGTTGTGGTTTGATCGAAAATCAACTTTATAAGTGCTTAAATGAAGAGTTCGGTACAAACCACGATATATTCATAAAAAAACGATGGAACTCTTTGAAAACAAGTGCAAAACCGATGGTCTCGATGAGTTCTACAAGTATGTTGCACAAATTCGAGCATCGGAGTTGTGGGTTGAGCGGGAATCAACTTTACAAGTGCTTAAATGAAGAGTTCGGTACAAACCACGATATCATCATCAACAAACAATAGAACACTTTGAAAACTTGTACCAAATAGATCTTCTTGATGAGTACTGCAAGTATGTTGCATACATTCGAGCATCGGAGTTGTGGGTTGATCGAGAATCAACTTTATAAGTGCTTAAATGAAGAGTTTGGTACAAACCACGATATCTTTATCAACAAATGATGGAACTCTTTGAAAACATGTACCAAATCGTTCGTATCGATGAATTCTAAAAGTGTGTTGCACGCTTTCGAGCATTGGAGTTGTTGGTTGATCGGGATTCAACTTTATAAGTGCTTAAATGATGAATTCGGTACAAACCACGATATCTTCATCAACAAACGATGGAACTCTTTTAAAACTTATACTAAATCGATCGTCTCGATGAATTCTACAAGTATGTTGCACACATTCGAGCTTCGGAGTAGTGGGTTGATCCTGAATAAACTTTAAAAGTGCAATAATGAAGAGTTCAATAAAACCACGATATCTTCATCAACAAATGATGGAACTCTTCAAAAACTTATACCAAATTGATCGTATCGATGAATTCTAAAAGTATGTTGCAGACAATCGAGCATCGGAGTTGTGGGTTGATCGGGAATCAACGTTATAAGTGATTAAATGAAGAATTCGTTACAAACCACGATATCATCATCAACAAACGACGAAACTCTTTGAAAACTTGTACCAAATCGATCGTCTCCATGAGTTCTTCAAGTATATTGCACACATTCGAGCTTCGAAGTAGTGGGTTGATCGAAAATAAACTTTAAAAGTGCATAAATGAAGAGTTCGATACAAACCACGATATCTTCATCAACAAACGATGGAACTCTTTTAATACTTGTACAAAAATTGATCTTCTCGATGAAACACATTCGAGCATCAGAGTAGTGGATTGATCAGGATTCAGCTTTATAAGTTCTTAAATGAAGAGTTCGACACAAACCATGATATCTTCATCGATAAACAATGGAACTCTTTGAAAACATGAACCAAAACCATCGTCACGATGAGTTCTACAGGTATGTTGCACACATTCGAGCATCGGAGTAGTGGGTTGATCGTGAATCAACTTTATAAGTGCTTAAATGAAGAGTTCGATAGAAACCACGATATATTCATCGACAAACGATGGCACTCTTGGAAAACTCATACCAAATTGATCATCTTGATTAATTCTACAAGGATGTTGCACACATTCGAGCATCGGAGTTGTGGATTGATGAGGAATCAACTTTATAAGTGCTGAAATGAAGAGTTCAACACAAACCATGATATCTTCATCAATAAACAATGGAACTCTTTGAAAACTTGTACCAAATTGATCATATCGATGAGTTCTACAAGTATGTTGCACACATTCGAGTATCGGAGTTGTGGTTTGATCGGGAATCAATTTTATAAGAGCTTAAAATGAAGAGTTCGGTACAAGCAATGATATCTTCATCAACAAATGATGGAACTCTTTGAAAACTTGTACTAAATCGATCGTATCGATGAGTTCTACAAGTATGTTGCACAAATTTGAGCATCGGATTCGTGGTTTGATCGGGAATCAACTTTATAAGTGCTTAAATGAAGAGTTTGGTACAAACAAAAATAACTTCATCAACAAATGATGGAACTCTTTGAAAACTTGTACAAAATCAATAGTATCGATGAATTCAAAAAGTATGTTGCACACATTTGAGCATCGGAGTTGTGGGTTGAGCGAGAATCAACTTTATAAGTGCTTAAATGAGGAGTTCAGTACAAACCACGATATCATCATCAATAAACCATAGAACACTTGGAAAACTTGTACCAAATAGATCTTCTCGATGAGTTCTGCAAGTATTTTGCTTACATTCGAGCATCGGAGTTATTGGTCAATCGATAATAAACTTTATAAGTGCTTAAATGAAGAGTTCGGTACAAACCACGATATCTCCATCCACAAATGATAGAACTCTTTGAAAACTTGTACCAAATTGGTCGTTTCGATCAGTTCTACAATTATGTTGCACACATTCGAGCATCGGAGTTGTGGGTTTATTGGGAATCAACTTTATAAGTGCTTAAATGAAAATTTTGGTACAAACCACAATATCACCATCCATGATATAAAGTTGATTCTTGATCAACCCACAACTCCGATGCTGGAATGTGTGCAACATACTTGTAGAACTAATCGAGACGATTGATGGAGATATTGTGGTTTGTACCGAACACTTTAATAAAGCACTTATAAAGTTTATTACCGATCAACCCACAACTCCGATGCTCAAATATGTGCAACATACTTGTAGAATTCATTGAGACGATTGATTTGGTACAAGTTTTCAAAGAGTTCCATCCTTTGTTGATGGAGATATCGTGGTTTGTACAGAAATCTTCATGTAAGCACTCATAAACTTGATTCCCGATCAACCCACAATTTCGATTCTTGAATGTGTGCAACATACTTATAGAACTCATCGAGACGATCGATTTGGTTCAAATATTCAAGTAGTTCCTTCCTTTGTTGATGGAGAAATCATGGTTTGTACCGAACTCTTCATTTCAGCACTTATAATGTTGATTCCCGACCAACCCACAACTCCAATGCTCGAATGTAAGAAACATACTTATAGAACTCATCGAGACGATCGATTTGGTACATGTCTTCAAAGAGTTCCATCCTTTGTTGATGGAGATATCGTGGTTTGTACCGAACTTCTTATTTAAGCACTTACAAAGCTGATTCCTCATCAATCCACAACTCCGATGCTCGAATGTGTGGAACATACTTGTAGAACTCATCAAGATGGTAGATTTAGTACGGGTTTTCAAAGAGTTCCATCCATTGTTGTTGGTCCTAAAATATCAGAGTCGTCGTGTTTAAGTGTAAACACAAAATTCAGCGGAATGATTAAACGTCACTTACACTTATCTTTGTTTAAGGAGTATTTAAGCTCAAGATATGTTATATGATTCTTTTCAGATATACGCTAGCAACTCTATTGCTAGGTTTTAAATCAGTTTTGAACAGTTAATAATAAAACAGTAGATGAACACAGTATTTTATAGTGGTTCGATCCAAATAGATCTACGTCCACTCCTTAGCCGAAACGCTAAGATTTTCACTTAGAAAAGTATACGAAAGTCAATCCTCCGAACACTTGTAGTAGGCGGCGAACTTTCGGACCGGCCACAACAAAGCTATCCTCCGATGATTCGTACTTATCCAAACACAGCTACGGCCAAGTCAAGGGCGGAACCTTCGTGTAACTTGTCCTTCGATGTCAGTGAGGTTTTCATAGTTTCCCTCGAAACTGTTCAGGAATGCGGCTAGAAGCCCGTCAGAGTCAATCCTTTTCAAGAATGACTGTTGGATCTTCCTAGGATGGAAGTTATCCCAATGATTGAAGATTCTCAACCGAAGTTAAGCAATCTCTTAAAGAGAAGTGTCAGATATTCAATGAAAGACAATTCTTGGTTGTTGAGAGCTTTGAATACTTCTTTTATCACGAGCTCTCAACTGACTACTTTTCGCTTGTTCGCTTTGTCAAAGGAATCTCTCACTTGAATGTTTGCGAATGTCGGTTGATTGAAGCAGTAGTAGTAGTAGTAGTAGTCGATTCTCACTTTTGGACCTGCCTTTAATAGATGGAGATTCAAATCTTGAATCTTCATGTCCGTTAGACACAACGGCTCCTTTGTCCGAGAGTGATTTGACTTGATCAGTTGTTTTTGGCGTTGATCTGTACTTTTCGAACTACTTCGGGAAAGTCTCGTCCTTTGTGTATACTTTTGTCAGAACGGCAGTATGGCTTCAACCTTTGACACTCTTGCTCTGCTAATGTTCCTTAGCGATCTGCTATCGTGTCTTTGGCTGCTGAACGCTTCCGCTGACACTCGATCCTTTGACTTCTGTTGTGTTAGCATCTTTCAAGGTTTGCTGAATGTTAGCAAATGCTAAAGCCTTAGCATTCTGCTAGCATATGCCTTCTAGCAAACGCCATCCTTCAATATCTGCTAGGAAATCTTCTAGCAGACTAATCTATTACAACTCAATTTATGACCTATACAGGACTTTACAAGATATGCTAGACTATCTAGAATTCAGCAAATGATCGACCAAATGCTAAGGTTTGATTCAACAAAACCTTTTTACAAACAAGTCCTAAGGGAGATTTTAGGAATAATTTCCCAACAATTTCCTCCTTTTTGGTGCGATCAAAGCTTACTATCATTTGCTGAAACTAAGAGGAAGAATGTCTGTGTTTTACAAAAAAATATTATCCTAGCAATCTAACACAGAGTTTATCCACCTTAGTTCAAGCAACAAGAAATGAGATTCCCCCTCAACAAGTGCTGGGAAATATTTCACGATTAAACACATAGGTAAATGCTGCAAAGGTAATATGCTAGAAATTCTAGCACCCAAGAAAAATTAGCAGAGATTTACTTTTTCAATCTCAATCCAATTATTTTTCAAATACGTTGAATACACAGATAGTGTATTTCAACTAAGGCACACAGTGAAAATCAGAGATTGACAATGAGAGGTTGTCTCAGTCTGATCAATTTTCATTCATATGATATATCAATTACAAGTACAATGAAAATGATAAACGGAGACAAGCAAAAAAATAATACCAGAGAGGTAAGGATGTAATCAAGAGTCTGAAGCAGGTTTCTTTAGCTTCTCCAATTCATCAAATTTGCTTGATGCCATATGCACAAACGAATCCAAGAACTCCTTAGCAGCAGCACGTTCAACGGCTTCTAACTCAAGATCATTAGCAATCCGCTCATTCTCCTCTTCGAGCATCTTGATTTTCAGCTCTGTTTCCTTCTGCTTTAGCTCCTCAAGAGCTTTCCTCTTCTCTTCTTTGGCAGCAGCTCTAGCTTCTTTCGCTTTCTTCCTCCCAGCAGCCTCAGCAATCCTCCTTGCTTCCCCCTCTTTGATTGCATCCAAAAATTTGGAGGAAAAGGATGTAACTGTATGTTCTACCTGCTGCTTATGCTCTGCTACGTCTGCCTTGACTTCCTGCACAGAAGCCTTAATAGAAGAAACATCGGACTCGACTGAATTTACCCTGGCCGTTATGGTATCAACATTCGTCTTGACTACCGCAATCTCCCTAAGTATGTCCGTGGCTTCTATCACCATTCTCTCAGATATGGTGGATACATCACTTTGAATCGCCATTTGAACTACAGAGTTCAGATAAGTTGGAAATTGGAGAGAGCTGACCGGAGTGGCAAGGAAAGATGAAGTGGTAGGCACGATGATAGCTTGACTCCTAGCAGTGGAAGTGGAAATTTCTTCCATGACTTCTTCTGTGGTCCCTGCAGTAGTACTTTGCGTGGTAGTGGCTAGCAGATATACCGCCTCCTCGATGCCTTTCAAATACTCTGCTTCAGCTGCAGCAATTGCAGCTTCCTCGAGCTTCCGAGCTTCTGCTAGAGAGTGTGCTAACATATAATCCTGCAAATCTGCTTCTTTGTTCCAGTATGCAACAACTTCAAGCCTTCAAGCATTTTGCTCTTCTGCCTCACGAAGCGCAGCTAGCCGAGCTTGTAACATTAACTCTTTGAACTTCACAAGTTCAGCTTGGCGTTTCTTGTATTCAGCTGCTGCTCGTGCCTGACGCTTGGATAATTGAATGTGCGTGTCAGACAACCCATCCAGAGCAAATGTAGACTTGGGCAGAGAATGTGAAGAATTTGTCAGCCGATGAGCTTTAATAGCCTGGAGCCTGGCGATAACAGCCTTATCACTATACTGTTTGGAACAGGAGGATTGGTCCATCCATTCATTTGCCCATATCTCATCACGCTTCCAAAAATTCACGCCTTTCCACGCCATCATTATCTCTCTTTCCTCCATGCAAAGTTCTCGAGAGATGTAATCATACTTCTTCCATCGTCTGAACTCGCATCCCAAGATCTTTCCATCGAAAGTATCTTCCTCCAATACTCCAGCAAAGATTTCTTTGACATCCTACTCAATCATCAAAGTCACGAATTTCTCAATGTTCTGTCCAAGCAATTCAAATTCAGAATTTACCTGACTTTTCATGAAGGATAATCGAAGTCGATCCCCGCATTCTGTGGAGATCTTCCTTAGAGAACTTGCATCATAAACGTCTGTGGATTCTCCATCGGAATCGGTTCCAGAGAAATTCTCATGGATACCTATGCTAGTATCGGAAGGAACTTATGCTTGAGGACCTTTAGCAGGATTTGCGTCCTCATCCCTAGCAGATGATTCCTCGATAATGATCTGCGGAGAGCGGACATCTTCCTCAGCAAATGAGTGCTCAGCAAACGAGTGCTCCTCCGTGTGTCCAATCTGCTCAACAGATTCATCTTCAGCACCGTCTTCTCCCTTGGCTTCGGATTCTCTTTCGACTCCAGGAGGACCTTCGTCCGGATTCCCTAGAATTCGTTTGAAAGACTCTCGGATGAAATGTTCTACATCGGAACTGCCCTCCAAATCCACAATCGATTCCACCCTATCGAATCTGCCGGATTGAATTGCTTCAACAAGCTCTTCGTCTATCATTGCATCTTGCTCAGCAATGATTGCTCCTTCTTTGTCAACAGAGGGAATTGAAACAGTAATCCTTCCGTCTTTGATGCTTCCGTCTTCGATGCTTTTCCCTTTCTTGGCGGCCTTTTCTTCCAAAAATTCCTCTTGAAGTAGTTGAGCTGCTTTCTGCTGAGCTTTGTGATCTTCAGCAGCTTTCTTGATCCGTTCAAATTCTTTGTCTCTTCCTTCGAACGTCATCTCAGCAATAAACTTCTGATATTGCTTCTTCTCAAGCTCTCTTCTTTGAGCGTCTCGTTTTCTCTTTGTTTCTCTCACTCCCTTAATACGCTCTTCCAGGCATCTAGATGACAAAGGGATGTGATCTGGATTGGCTTCAACAACCTTCTTCTCTGCTTCTGCTTTCTCTAGTTCTTCCTGCTTTGAGACTAGAATCAGCCTTCTTCTGGTTTTCTTCATTGCTTTCTGGGCAGGAGAGGTGATGTTCGATCTCTTCTTTGTTGGAATGGCCACAACCATAGCCCCAAGAACAAGTGGAGGCTGTTCGGCTTCCTTCACAGTCATGATCTCATTGATCTGATCTGCTGGTAGATTGCCCAACTTCTCAATCTCTTCAAGATTCTTGAAGCAGTGTTTTGTCTCAGCATTTGTCTGAAGGAGAGCAATCTCTTCAGCAGACATTGGAATGGCCGGCTGTAGTATTTGAACTGCCATAGTGGCTGCATCTGGCTCATCGGGGGATGTAGGTGTGTTCTTGTCCACATTGGATTTCCCTGTCAACTTACGAGGATTCCTTGTATTGGCAGGTTTGGGATCTTTCCTCGTTGCTGGGATGTAGTCTGTAGGGAGCAGACTTACAACACGATCCACTCCTGTATTGGTGAACATCATTTCCAAATATTTGTTGATCTTTAACCCAAAATTTACGTTCAAAGAGAACGTTCCATCTACTGCCATATGGTCATTCTTCCGAGCATGTTCAGCCCATCGCTCAAAGAAGAATTCTGCCCAATTTCCCTTAATATTGTCAGTCAATGCCATCATAACGACATACTTCTTGGCAGAGAGTTTTGAGTAGGAACCAGCGTCACATCGGAGCATCTTGATCACAATCTCCGCAAGGAGCTTATACTCATCAGACAAAGTATTAATCGGTATAGCAACTTTAAAGGTAATCACCTACCCTTTCTTATCTCTTAGCTCCCCCGGTTTCTTCAAAAGATTCCAGCATTTCTCCATCTCAACAAGATCATTGACCTTGTATTGAGAGATCTTTGCCCCATAGTTCCGAAGCCCAAACGTCCTCGAAAGTAAATCAGCACTTACTACTACAAAATTTCCATATACGCAAGTCTTGAACGACTTCTGCTCATCATTCATAACAGCCCTAGCGTAAAATGCTGAAACCATGTGTGGGTGAAATCGGTCAGGCTCAGCAGAAAGGTATTTTACCAGTAATTCTGAGTTGAGCAGATCCAAAATCCACTGTGGAATGTGTTCGACGGCGAGAGGCATATAGAGGATTCTATCTTTCATGATTTGTGCCAGACGCCTCTTCTCTGTCGTATGGCTTGATAACTCCTTCTTCTGAGCCAAAACCACCAATCTGTTGTAAGGAACTGATTCATCAATAGCTTCCTTTTTCATAATTCCGGTGAAGTTGGGTGCATGTCGAACATGCAACGGCGAATCTGTAGTGGGCAGAAAAATCAAAGTGGGAGGTTGGAGTAGATTTTCTGGGTTTTCTGTATGAGATGATTCAGGATGAGTGATACCGCTAGGTTCTGTATTTTGGATATTTGGAGAGTTAGGGTTGGTTGCCATGGTTGGGGATTTTGAATGTGAGTAAGGGATTTTGGAGAGGGTTTGAAGAAGGTGTGCGAATTTCAGAAGAGTTAGGGATTTGAATTTTTGAGAGGGACAAATCGAATGGATGGGGTTGTATCCTTCTCAATTGAGATCAACGGCTAAGCGTAATTACTGTATCGTGTGTAAGTCCACATTCCCACAATCTTGACTTCGGGTGACGTGGCTTGTCTTGATTCGATGCCGCCGTCTGCACGCAATAAATGCTCTGTCCTTTAAAAGTTAAGATGTCCCACAACTGTTTGATTAGGATTAGCAGCCAAACATCTTAGCAGACGTAGGCAGTCTCATAACCCTTCGACTACTCCTGCGTGACTCATCGACTTCCAAAAGATATGATAAGTTAGCTTGAGCATATATCCCATTTAATTTGAAGGGATTATAAATAGTACGCCTTGGAAGTTCATTCGCTACACACTTTGGCGCTTCTTCTTTGTTTTCTTTACTCTGTTTCGAAAGAAAACCATTCCCTCTTCTAAACAGGATGAATCCTGCATCCTCTATTTTTGTTTGTCGAAACCAAATCCTCAGTGAGCCAGGCCTATATTCCGAGTATGAAGATAACTACCAGGTGGCGGAGACAGTGATGTCTGGTCTACGCCATACTGCCCTTGAGAGATTTGTTTCTATAACTTCCTATTCCTTTCAGAATGCTCAACTTCAGCATTTTATACTGAAATGTAATACTAATGGAGACGTTATCCATGGCGTCTTCAGGGGTCAGCTGATCAGATGGACGCCGGAGACATTTGCTTCGAACTTTGGTCTTCCTCGGGGTCCAGTGGCTGTGATGGACTATCGTTCACGGGAGACGACTCCAAAGTGGACCGCATGGGAGAAATAGAGGTCTTCTCCTCACTTCGAGTTTTCTCCCACTGCTTCTGCCTACAATCTCCGGACACCATACCGTGTCATTTTCCGAATTATCAGTGGCATGATCATTTTAGACGATCCTGAGGGTATGACCTTCACTAGGGAGAAGTGGAAGGCGATGATGGCCTTCGATGATAGAGCCGAGGTGGACTGGGCAGCTTTCGTCTTTCAGGGGGTGCGGAGGTGTGTACAAGAATGTTCAAATCGACCTCTCCCCTATGGAATGCAGTTGAGCTGGTTACTGGAGCAAGGGTTTCCCGACCTTACTATAGGTCCCTCTAACCTTCATGGATGGGATTTCCATCCTTTTTAGCCATTGCCTCCCTTATTTTAAATGTAAACAATATTGTATCTTTTGTTCATAAGGAATGTACATAACTTTTCGTATGACGATTTTGCCTTGCATTTTCATGCCTTAGCATAGCCTCCATGAATTTCAGCAAGTTAATCAAACGAATTTATGAGTATACGCTTCAGAAAAATTGGATTAAAATATTGACCTTCTCCTAACGGCCATATTTTCAGCAAGCTCATCACTTCGTCAGATTGTTTGCTGTAGATTCTCTGTCTCTGCTGGATTCTCAGCAAGTGAAATCCAATGGTTTGGAGTTCTTCTGCCAGCGAGATGGATCGATGGCCTCGAATGCGTATGTCCCATCACACGTCGTTCCTTTCTCCAAGAGACACTTGAGTAGTCTGACGTGGCACTTTCTAACTTGATACAGCCGTCTATACGCATTAAATGGGTTTAACTGGTCTAATCAGATTGATTTTCATTGATATCATCTCCCCTCCTCGAATATGATGTGGCAAAAGAAAGGTTTGACTCAGCATATTCTATCAGGCAGATGCTCCCTTCTCTTTAATACATATTACTCTCCTTCGTATTGCATCGGCATATCAAGGATCTGCTAGGATTTAGTAGATCACAAATAATGATGGTCTTCTCGAGCCAAACGCTGATCTGACTATCAATCGCCACTGCTGAACCGATTAGATTTTCCATGCAGTCACGACGTTCTTCCTTCTTGTGACGATACAAATTTCAAGATATGAATCATCACGATCTTTTAAAGATTTCCACGTGTCATAAATGCTAAGAGGGTTTCTCATCTATGAATAGGCTCTGTGTGATGATGCTTCAACATCACAACTCCTCTGCCGTTCAACCTTCCAAAAAGATTTTTTAAGGCAAATGGATTCCCCAGGGCAATGCCTTGACATATGCAGGAATCAAATTCTCAACGAGGCTGGTCTTTATGCTTACTACCGTGATAACACTGTCGTGGCCGATAAGGTCATGGCAAAGATCACAGGGAGTGGGCTGAAGAAGTTTGTGACGGCAACTCCTCTGCATTATCATGGGGATCTCCTCCGGGAGTTCTTCAGAGATTGTATGGCGGAGGAGAGGGCGGTATATGGTTCCTTCCGGGGTCGGCTGGTTTGCTGGTCACCGGAGTCCTTTTCCCGTGACTTTGGATTTCCAACAGGCCCGATACCGATTTTAGCTTACCGGTCAATGGAGGTGGCGCAGGAGTGGACCGCTTGGCATGAATGGCATCAATCTCCTTGGTTCAGGTTTTCTCCTTCTGCTTCAGCATCAGGTCTCCAACCCTTGTACAGAGAGTTGTTCCACATCGCAAATCACATGCTACAGGGAGAAGATGAGAATAATTCTCATTTGACGAAGGAGATCTGGCAAGCCATGCTGGCTATCGACGACGAGGCGGAGGTGGATTGGGCGAGCCTGGTCTTTGAAGGCGTCCGAGATTGTGTCCAGTTGTATCCCTCCGTTCCTCTGCTAAACGGAATGCAGCTTAGTTGGCTGCTTGAGCAAACTTTCCCAGATATAGCAGATGGGTCGTCCAACCTACGGAACCCCGATTTCTACCCCTGCAACCCTGCCCTTTAAAAAAAATTGTGTGATGATGTCAAGTGATCCCCTCCCCCTTTGGTAATGGAATGTATGTTTTTTTTTTGACATGGTATCGTCTATCCTTTTACATCTATTGTGCATCTTATATCACTCCATATTCATTGCTATTCCAAATCCTCATATATTCAGATAAGACTTCATAGAATGCCTCCAAAATGACATATTAAGAATAAATGGCAATCTTTACATATCAGCTGCTGCCACATATTTTATTTGCTGAACACTTAAGGAATTCTGCTCAGCAACCTCTTCTCTCCAAATAGGCTAGCAGCAATAATAATAAGTGCTATATTCTAGCACATAACTTCATTATTAACCAAATCCAGCATTCAGAAAATATACTTAGCATCTTCAAGAAAAACAAGAAATCCAGAAAGAATAAGAATAGCATCTCATTCATCCATAGCATTATCCAACTCCATAAGACCCAACTTAATGCATAACTCCTTGAATCTGGATTCATCTAGGGGCTTTGTGAATATATCGGCTATTTGATCTTCAGTGCATATATAGCGAACATCAATATCCTTCTTCTCCTGGTGATCACAAATAAAATGATGACGGATATCGATGTGCTTGGTCCTAGAATGATGGACCGATTCTTGGTAATGCACATAGCACTATTGTTGTCACAATAAATCGGCATACATTCGGGAGAAATCCCATAATCTTGCAACTGTTGCCTTATCCATAAAATTTGCGAACAACAGCTAGCAGCAGCTACATACTCTGCTTCAGTAGTAGATGTAGCAACAGAGTGCTGCTTTTTGCTAAACCAGCTAATAAGTTTATGTCCAAGATATTGACAAGTACCGCTCGTACTTTTCCTGTCAATTTTGCATCCTCCAAAGTCTAAGTCCGAATATCCACTTAGTGCAAGATTGTCTGCTCTAGGATACCAAATTCCCAGACCTTCTGTGCACTTCAAATATCGCACAATCCGTTTAGCAGTATCTAAATGAGCCTTCTTTGGATTTGCTTGATATCTCGCACATAAGCCAACGACAAAGGATATATCCGGTCTGCTAGCGGTGAGATACAGCAGTGAACCAATAATTCCTCTGTAGAGAGTTGGATTCACATCATCTCCTTCCTTCTCAAGCGCAGCAATACATGTTGTGCTAGTTGGAATCCTTAGGCTCTTTGTCTTCTCAAGGTAATATTTCGCTATGAGATCGCGAGTATACTTCTTTTGATGAATAAAAATTCCTTCTCCAGATTGCTGAACTTGTAATCCAAGGAAATAAGATATCTTTCCCATCATGCTCATTTGGAAATTGCTAGTCATGAGGTCGGAGAATCTATCACATAGATCTTGATTCTTTGATCCGAAAATTATGTCGTCTACATAAATTTGGACTAGCAAGATACTATCTCCATCTTTGATCCAAAAAAGGGTTTGATCAATCCTGCCTTTCTCAAATCCGTTGGTCAGCAGGAACTTAGACAACGTTCCATACCAGGCTCTTGGTGCTTGCTTTAATCCATACAGGGCTTTCTTGAGTCTGTAGACTTGATTACCCTGTTCGAAACCCGGTGGCTGCTCAACATAAACTTCTTCTTTGAGCTCACCATTTAGGAATGCGCTCTTCACGTCCATTTGCATCACATTGAATTCGTGGTAAGCAGCATACGCGAGAAATAGGCGAATTGCCTCGAGCCTTGATACTGGAGCAAACGTCTCATCATAGTCTATTCCCTCGCATTGTCTATAACCCTTAGCTACGAGACGAGCCTTGTTTCTGACTACTAGGTCGGATTCATGTTTCTTGTTCTTGAACACCCACTTAGTGCCTATTACACTTTGGTGCTCTGGCATATCTACTAGTTCCCACACTTTGTTTCGCGTGAATTCTGCAAGCTCCTCTTGCATAGCATTCACCCAATCTGGATCTAGCAGAGCCTCTTCGACTTTCTTGGGTTCTTCACTAGAAATGTAGCACAACAGCATAGCATTGCCATTTCCTTGTCTGGTTAAGATAGGATCATTTACGTTTCCAAGAACACCGTCTAGGGGATGAGCACGAAGCCACGTAGGTCTGATACGTGCTGGAGTTTCAGAACTGGTACCCCTTCTTGATCGTTATCACCATGAGCATTTTCCTCTTCATTCTCTTGGTGCTCAGCAACTGGAACGTCAGCAGCTCCACCTTCTGCATCTGCTACAGGATCTTCAATGTCAGGAACTTCATTGGCAGGTACAGTATCAGTTGGGATTTCAGCAACAGGTTCTTCTGCGATTGGAATTTCAGCAACTCCTTTGCTAAGATCTTCAGCAGATTCCACGTCATCTTGGTCATCAAGAACTCCCGCAACATCCAAATTATCATTTAGATATACTGTAGAGGTGGCCTCAGCATGATCATTAGCATCACTGGCCCGGTTAGCAGTCTAGTCACCTGCTGAGTGCGTCAATGTTGGATCAGCATCATTCATAGACCTAGTCGGAACAATATTCATATTTTCAAAAGAATTCAGTAAAGATTGATCATTGACATCATTGGTCTCATGATTGCAATCCTCTTTTCCTTTGGTTACCCTGCGCACTAAAGTAGACTCATCACAAATAACATTGCATGTTATTTCCACAAGTTGAGTTGTCTTATTTAACACTCGATAGCCTTTATGAGAGGGATGTCCATATCCTAGGAAAACACCCTCATCAGATTTTGGCGAAAAAGTGTTAAGTTTAGACTTCCCATTGTTATGGATATAACATGTTGAACCGAAAGTACGAAAGTGTTTGATAGAAGGCTTACGACCATTGTACACTTCATAAGGCGTCTTGTTAAATCTGTCGTTAATCGCGCTCCTATTTTGAGTGTAACAAGCAGTCATAACCGCTTCTCCCCAATACTTTCCACTGAGTCCTGAATCAGCAAGCATAGTTCGCACCGCTTCCTTCAAGGTCCTGTTTCTTCGTTCTGCTAGCCCATTCTCGAATTTGTAGAACATAGTCGTTGAACTCATCGAGACTACAAGTTTTGAAAGAATTCCATCATTTGGTTATGGAGATATCGTGGTTAGTACCAAACTCATAATTTAAGCCCTTATAAAGCTGATTCCAAATCAACCCACAACTCCGATGCTCGAATGTGTACAACATACTATTAGAACTCATCGAGACTGTCGAGTTGGTACGGGTTTTCAAAGAGTTCCATCCTTTGTTGATGGAGATATCATGGTTTGTACCGAACTCTTTATTTAAGCACTTATAATGTTGATTCTCGGTCAACCCACAACTCCGATGCTCGAATATGTGCAACATACTGTTAGAACTCATCGAGACTGTCGATTAGGTAATGGAGTTCCATCCTTTGAAAGAATTACATCCTTTGTTAATGGAGATATTGTGGTTTGTACCGAACTCTTCATTTAAACACTTTTAAAGGTTATTCCCGATAAACCCACAACTCCGATGCTCGAATGTGTTCAACATACTTGTAGAACTCATCCAGACCATCGATTTGGTACAAGTTTTCAAAGGGTTCCATCCTTTCTTGAAGGAGATATAGTGTTTTGTACCAAACTCTTCATTTAAGCACTTATAAAGTTGATTACTGATCAACCCACAACTTCGATGCTCATGTGTGCAACATACTTGTAGAACTCATCGAGACGATCAATTTGGTACAAGTTTTCAAAGAGTCCATCCTTTGTTGATGGAGATATCGTGGTTTGTACTGAACTCTTCATGAAAGCACTTATAAAGTTGATTCGCGATCAACCCCCAATTTCAATGCTCAAATATGTGCAACATACTTGTAGAACTCATCAAGACGATCAATTTAGTACAAGTTTTGAAAGAGTTCCGTCCTTTGTTGATAGAGATATCGTGATTTTTAGCGAATTCTTCATTTATGCACTTATAAAGTTGATACCTGATCAACCCACAACTCTGATGTACGAATTTGTGCAACATACTATTAGAACTCATGGAGACTATTGATTTGGTACAAGTTTTCAAAGAGTTACATCCCTTGTTGATGGAGATATCGTGGTTTGTATTGAACTCTTCATTTAAGCACTTATAAAGTTGATTCCCGATCAACCCACTACTCCGATGCTCGAATGTGTGAAACATTCTTGTAGAACTCATCAAGACGATCGATTTGGTACTAATTTTCAAAGAGTTCCGTCCTTTATTGTTGGAGATATCGTGGTTTGTACCGAACTCTTCATATAAGCACTTATAAAGTTGATTCTTGATCAACCCACAACTCCGATGCTCGAATGTGTGCAATATACTTGTAGAACTCATAGAGATGATCGATTTGGTACAAGTTTTCAAAGAGTTCCATCCTATATTGATTGAGATATCGTGGTTCGTGCCGAACTCTTCATGTAAGCACTTATAAAGTTGATTCTTTATCAACCCACAACTCAGATGCTCGAATGTGTGCAACATACTTGTAGAACTCATCGAGACCATCGATTATGTGCAAGTTATCAAAGAGTTTCATCCTGTGTTGATGGGGATATCGTGGTTTGTACTGAAGTCTTCATGTAAGCACTTATAAAGTTGATTCCCGATCAATCCACAACTTCAATGCTCGAATGTTTGCAACATACTTGTAGAACTCATCAAGACAATCAATTTAGTACAAGTTTTGAAAGAGTTCGATCCTTTGTTTATGGAGATATCTTGGTTTTTACCGAACTCTTCATTTATGCACTTATAAAGTTAATTCTCGATCAACCCACAACTCTGATGCTCGAATGTGTGCAACAACTTGTAGAACTCATCGAGACGATCAATTTGGTACAAGTTTTCAAAGATTTACATCCTTTATTGATGGATATATCGTGGTTTGTACCGAACTCTTCATGTAAGCACTAAAATAGTTGATTTTTGATCAACCCACAACTCTGATGCTCGAATGTGTGCAACATACTTGTAGAACTAATCGATTTGGTACAAGTTTTCAAAGAGTTCCATCCTTTATTGATGGAGATATCGTGGTTTTTACCGAACTTTTTATGTAAGCACAAGTAAAGTTTATTCTTTATCAACCCATAACTCCGATGCTCAAATGTGTGCAACATACTTGTAGAACTCATCCAGACGATTGATTTGGTACATGTTTTCAAAGAATTCTGTTGGTCCCAGATCAGAGTCGTCTTGGTGAATATCAAACAACTCACACACGAATGCAGTGGAAGTTTAAAGTATATCTTGCACTTATGTTCTTAAAAAAATGTCTTAGCTCAAGGTAGAAATTAGAGTTTCTTACAAGCAAATACTCTAGCAACTATCGTTGCTAGGTTTCAAATCACCACACAAATAGTAAGTAGTAAAACAGTAAGGAACACACAATATTTATAGTGGTTCGATCTAATAGATGTAGACGTCCACTCCTTAGCCGTGTCGCTAAGAATTCGCCGAACACTTGTAGCAGGTAGTGAACCTTCGACCTAGCCACTACAAAGCTATCCTTCGATGCTTCAATCTTCTAGTCCGCAGCTCCGGCCATGTAAAGGGCGCACCTTCGTAAAACTTGTCCTTCGCTATAATGGAGATTTTATACTTCTCTCCGAACTTATCTGGTTTTAGCAAAAGCCCGTCGGAGTCAATCTATTTTTAGATATGTGATTGCTGGATGCTTCCTATGATTGGAAGGTATCCCAATGATTGAAGATTCTTGAGCAAAGTCAAGTAATCTATTGAATGCAGTGTTGGGTATTCAATGTAGTGACACTTGTTGTTGAGAGCTTTTAAGATTTTTCTTAAATGTGCGCTCTAAACTGACTACTCTATTTTTCATTTTTCGCTTTGTCAAAGGAATCTCTTGATTTTTAGTTGTGTTCGTTGTGTAGAAGGAGCAGTCTTTGATTGAGTAGTTTTTTTTCTCTTTTTGGACTTCGTCTTTTATATCTGGAGATTCAAACTTTGAATCTCCAGACCCGTAAGACAAAACAGTCCTTCTTGTCCAAAATAGCTTCTTGCTTTTTCGTCCTTTAAGGCGTGTACAGAGCCTTTTTACCTACTTCGGGAAAGGCTTTCATCCTTTTATTGTACCTTTGTCAGAATGGTAGTATTAGAGATCGTTGCTAGATATTTTCCTTACTTAGCATTCTCGGAGAATGCTGGAATGATCTGCTAAACTTTCTGATTACTACGCTCTTCTAGCAATCCGCTCTTCAATTTGCTGACTCCTTCAGCAGATGCGCATTTCAGCATATAGGTATTGACTCCTGATTGCTATTCCATAGCAATCTGCTGAGCATTAGCAAATGATTATCTCCTTAATTAAGCATTCTCCTATCATTGCTTCCGACTAGCAGTCTCTTCCATAGCATATGATTGCTAACGCCTTAGCAATCATTCTTCTTAGCACTTGACCACTAACATTTCTAGCAGTCATTCTTGTCTGCTAATGTCTCTAGCAGCTACCATCTGCTGAGAACACTTCTAGCATTCTGAAGTTTCTAGAATTGATTTTCTTCGTTCCATTTGTTGAATCCTTCAGCAACCTTCTTAAGCACTTCCTAATCTATTAAAACTCGATATTTTTCTTAAACAGGACATTACATAGGAGTTGCTAGACTATGCTAGAATTCAGCAATGATCGACCAATCTACTAAGGCTTTGATTCAACAAAACCTTTTATAATTTTGATCTAAGGGAGGAATTTACAAATAATTCCCAACAATTTCCCCCTTTTTGGTGCGATCAAAGCTTATTATTACTTGCTGAATCTAATAGGAAAAATGTCTGAGTTTACAAGAAAATTTCTAAGTATCAGAGCCATATTCTAGCAATCTAACTCAGAGTTTATCCATCTTAGTTCTAGCAGGATTGATTTTAATAAAAATTCCCCCTCAACAAGTCCTTGGAAATATTTCTCGATTAAAAACATAAGTAAATGCTGCAAGGAATATGCTAGGAATTCTAGCACCCAATTAAATCAACAACCATTCACAATCAATCCAAAGACAAGTAATCTCAACATTCACATGCATTTTTGTTGAATACACAGATAGTGTATATGAACTAAGACACTCACGAAAAATCAGAAGTGGACAATGAGAAATTGTCTAAGTCTGATCCAGTTTCATTCATATGAGTGATCATTACAAGTACAATGAAACTAGAAAAGATAAAAAAGGAATGTACAGAAGGTTTGCTAAGATAAGAAATTTAAGAATCAGGAGCTGGCTTCTTCCCTTTGTCCAATTCATTAAATTTGCTCATTGTCATCTGCATGAACTTCTCAAGTTACGCCTTGCTAGCTTCCCTCTCCTTGACTTCTCTTTCAAGCTGTTTAGAAACCTTCTCGTTCTCCATCTCTACCATCTTCATCGTCAGATCCATCTCTTGCTTCTTCAGATTCTCCAAAGCAAGTCTGCGCTCTTCAGCAGCCACAGCTAGTGCTTCTTCTTCCCTTTTCCTCTTCTCTAGTTCAGCAAGTCTTCTTTCTTCCCCCTCTTTGAACGCAGCCATAAAGGTGGAGGAAAATGAAGTAACAGTTTGTGCCATCTGTTGCTGGGACTCAGCAACATCATATTTCTGCACATCCATGTTAGTCTTCACTTCAGCAGCATCATGCTTTACCTGAACAACGTCTGCTCTTACATCTGACACTTCACTCCTAATCTCTTCTACTTCCCTCCTTATATCAGTTGTTTGGAGAGCCACACTCTCATTTACAACATGGGGAATAGAAGTGGAACGAGCGTGCTGGATCGCATGTTGTACAGCAGAATTAACATAAGTTTGAAAAGAATCGGAACTTACTGGAAGAACATCCATAGCTGATGATGTGATGACTAGCTCTCCACTGCTAGTAGATGGATGGACTTCAGAGATAGGCTCTATATCCATAGCTTCTGCTTCAAACCACTCGCTCTGCTCAGCTAGGTATAGATTTTCAACATCTATGCACTCTGCCTCCTTGAAATTCCATGCCTTTTCCAGAGCCTCAGCAAATTCATAAGCTTTTCTTGTCTCCTTTGCTTGTGCCTCAGCAAGGGCAGCAGCCTCTGCTTCATCGGCAGTAGCCTTCAAATATTCAGCCTCCTCGGCAATCCATTCTGCTTCCTCTGTTATCCATACTTCCAAAAGTTCAAGGTCCAAGAGATATGCACGTATTTCGGCTTCTATGTTGCGATGCACGGTTATGTCAAGGCTCTTGGCTTCGCGCTCTTCCTGCTCTCTAGAAGCACCAATTCGGGCTAGCAGCCTTTCTTGCTTTTGTGTTGCATACTCCGCTTGGCGCCTTCTATATTCAGCAGCCGCTTTGGCTTGACGCTTCGATAGCTGAATGTGAGCGTCAGAATGCCCATCAGGAGCAAATGTTGATTTTGACAAGGTACGAGCAAGTGAGATCCGTCAGTGAGCTTTGATAGCCAGAAGTGTGGCATTGACTTGTTTATCAGTGTATTGTTTGGTGCAGGGAGCTTGATCCATCCAATAATTTGCCCAATTCTCCTCCTGTCACCCGTAGTTAAGTCCTTTCCTGGCTATCAGGAATATCCATTCATCAAAGCAAAGCTCGCGCATTATGTAATCACACATTTTCCAGCGCCTTAGCTCTCATCCGAGAACTTCTCCTTCCGGGGTTCCGTCATCTACCTCCCCCGAAAATACCTCCGCGATATCTCTTTTAATCTCCGCAGTGATAAATTCTTCAATATCATATAATATAGGGAAAAAGTCAGAATTTACCTGCTCTTCAAACGATATCGGTGCACACCATTGGGAGATTCTCCGCAAGTTATATCGCTTTCCAGGAAGTCCTTTGAAAGGTACTCGAAGCAGCTCATTATTTCCTATCGGGAACTTCCGTAGGTATCTTGCATCAAAAACATCGCCTGACTCGCCATTGGAGTCAGAGTCATCGCTATTGTCATCACCTTGCTCAACAGCAGGCTCCTTTATCAGCACTCCTCTTTGAGGTCGGTCTGGAGCATCGAAAGCTTCGGTCTCCAGCAACCTCTCGAGGTCTTGATCTGTCATCACCTCCTACTCAAGTACAATCTCTTCTGCTATTGTTGGGGTTGGAGTGGGAACAACCGGAACCGCCTTCTCTTTCCCTTTATTAGTAGCAGCATCCTTGGCTGCTTGTTGTTCAGCAGCCGCCTTCTTAGCAGCACGTTCTTCAGCAGCCTGCTTGGCCTGCTCAATGTTCATGTCCCTTGCTTCGAAGGTGATTCTCGCCATCTCCTTCTTGTGCTTCTTTCTCTCTTGCTCCTTTTTCTGAGCTTTCCTCTTCCTTAAACCTTCCAATCTTTCTTCAGGAGCTTTTTCAGAGAGAGGAGTGTCCTCAACTTTCTTCTTAGCAGCCTTCTTCTCCGCTGCTTCCTTCTCAGCTTTCTCTTTTTTCTCAGCAGACTTGACAAGCCGTCTGCGCGTCCTCTACTTTTCTGGAGATGCAACATCTGATCTCTTTCTTTTGGGAATTGCCACCGCAATCTGACCCAAAGATGTTGCTTGTTGTTCTGCTTGCTTCTTCGCCATGATTTCTTCAATCTGCTCAACGGGCAGATCTCCAAGCTTCTCAATTTCCTCCAGGTGCTGAAAGCACTGCTCTGTCTCCGCAGCCTTCTGAGCCGCTGCTATCTCTTCTAGAGTCATAGCAATCGCCTGCTCCAATATCGGGAATGCAAACTCACTCGGATGGGGCTCTTCCGGTGAGGTAGGAACCTTTGTATCAATATTCATCTTACCCTTTAGAATAATCGGTCGGGTGGGATCGACCAGAGTTGGTGCCTTCTTTGTCATCAGAATAAAATCGGTCGGCAGGAGCTTCTCGCCTCTATCAAGCCTCTTCTTGTGGAAAAACATTTCAATAAACTTGCTAATCTTCAAACCAAAATTCACATTGGATGTGAATACACCATCCTCCTTAATCCTTAGATTCTTCCTGGCGTGCCCAACCAGCGCCCATAGAAGAACTCAGCCCAATTGCCTTCTACCCTATCCACCAATGCCATCATCACCGAATACTTCTTCATCAATAATTCAGAGTATGAACCAGCATCACACTGGAACATCTTAATCACTAGCTCAGCAAGAATTTTGTACTCATCTTGGAATTGGTTGATCGGAGTGGTAACCTTAAAAGTGGTCGGCTTTCCCTTTTGATCTTTCACCAACTCTGGTTTCTTCCATGATTTCCATCTCTTCTACATTTCATCCAACTCATTCAACTTGCACGAAGCAATACACTCACCTTTGTTGGGTAGCTCAAACTTAGTAGCCAGAATATCTGCATTCACCTCCAAAATTGTTCCAAAGACCGAAGTCTTGAAGGACTTCTGGGTTACCTCATCCACCACAGCTCTTGCATAGAACTCAGAAACCATGTGTGGATGGAACCACAATGGTTCTGCTGACAAGTAAGCAAGTACCCCTGCCTTTGTCAGGGCTTCCATGATACATTCTAGGAATTTAAGTGTTGCGAGAGGAGTGTACAAGATGCGGTCCTTCATGATTTGCGCCGCCCTCCTCTGGTTTCTGGATAAGCCGGATTGTTCCTTCTTCTTTGCTAAAGCCACCACTTGACCGTAGAGGAATCGGATGAATCAGTATGTGTTTGGGAGTCGGATTGTTGTGAGTGCGTGGGATTCAGGATTAGCAGCCATAATGAATGATTTTCTAAGTTGGGAGAATATTTGCAGAGAGAACTTGGGAATTTGAGAGTGAAGGCTAGGGATTCGAATATCAAGGATTTCAGAAAAGTGTGATTGTTGAACGAAGTGAGATGTTTATACCTTCTGAATGATGATCCAACGGTTGGGGAAACGCCTTTTCAAATTCAATCGACATTTTAGGATCGGTGAGACCTTTCGTATGGTAGCCCACTCCCCTATGAACTTGAGTGCCTTTGACGTGTCGCCTCCTGGTTTGACGCAGCAAGTTGCACGCATTAAATGCAACGTGTCGGACACATCATTTCAAATTCAAATCCTTCCCGCTTTTGACTTCCGTAGACTGCTGAGAGCTAGGACTCAGCAATCTGCTAGTCTTGGAAATCCTTAGCAATATGTCGAAATGCTAAGAGATTGGACTTAGCAAACATTTCTCAGCAACCGTCTGAACCACTTGCTAGGAAACTATAACATTGCATCCTGACTAAATGGTAATAGCTCAGACTCCGCATTCACCTTCTAGCAGACGTCTGAACCACTTGTTGTGAGAGAACCTCTTATGATCTGCTGAGAGCTAGGACTCAGCATCCAATTGCTTAGCAGCAATATCTCAGCAACAATCTTCAGCAACATAAAACGTAAGCTTGGATACATTTATCTCCATCTTCTTCGAAAATCCAAGAAATCCAGAAAGAATGAGAATAACAACTCATTCATCCACATCATCTTCTAGCTCCATGAGGCCTAATTTTAGACATACTCTTTCAATCTAGCCTCAGCAAGCGGCTTCATGAAGATATCTGCTAGCTGATCTTCAGTGCATATGTATTGAACATCAATATCCTTCTTCTCCTGATGATCTCTAATGAAGTGATGTCGGATATCAATATGCTTCATCCTTGAGTGATGAACGGGGTTCTTCGTTATGCACATATCAGTATTGTTGTCACAGTAGATAGGGCACACATTCAGGAGGAATGTCATAATCTTGCAATTGATGCCGAATCCACAAGACTTGAGCACAACAACTAGCAGCTGCTACCTATTCAGCTTCAGTAGTAGACGTAGCTACGGAGTGCTGCTTCTTGCTGAACCAACTAATCAGCTTATGTCCAAGAAATTGGCACGTCCCGCTGGTGCTCTTACGATCAATCTTGCACCCACCAAAGTCTAAATCGGAATATCCACTAAGTGCTATGCCATCACTCCTTGGGTACCAAATTCCTAGACCCTCGGTACACTTGAGGTATCGAATAATCCTCTTAGCAACATCCAAGTGTGACTTCTTAAGATTTGCTTGATATCTCGCACATACACCGACAGAATAAGAAATATCGGGTCTACAAGCAGTTAGGTAAAGCAAAGATCCGATGATACCTCTATATAATGTAGGATTCATAGGTTCTCCTCCTTCATCGAGGCTTATCTGGTAGCTTGTGCTAATTGGAATCCTTAAGCTTTTCGTCTTCTCGGGGCATTACTTAGCAATCAGATCACGAGTGTACTTCCTTTGGTGAATGAAGATTCCATCACTTGATTGCTAGACCTGTAATCCGAGAAAGTAGGACATCTTTCCCATCATACTCATTTGGAAATTACTTTGCATCAGCTCTGAAAACTTATCACATAACCTTTGATTCTTTGAGCCGAAGATAATGTCATCAACATATATCTGCACAAGTAGGATACTTCCTTCGTCCTTGATGCGAAAGAGAGTCTGATTGATTTTCGCTTTCTAGAAACCATTATCTAGCAAAAATTTTGACAGTGTTCCATACCAAGCCCTCGGTGCCTGCTTCAAACCATATAAGACTTTCCTTAGCCTATACACTTGGTTTCCTTGCTCGAAGCCTGGTGGTTGCTCAACGTACATGATACGATCCTCGCCGGGAATGTTTAGATCGCAGCCCAGGAACAAGAGTTGACACGACACGGAATCGACTCGAGCGGAATTGGAAACGAAAACAACGAACGGATAGAAGTTTAGCAACCCTAATTCGACCCTTCATACACCCCAAGAAGCTGAAGAACTAATGATTGCAGAATGGTAGAAGACACCACAATCGGATGTGTAAGTCCGGTTGATAAGTCAATTCGAATTTCAAGATAATCCACATAAATTCTTGAGCTTTCAGAATTGGAGAAATAAACTCACAAATATTATTAAACTGAAAACTGAATTACAATAAAAATATGAAGCCCTATTTATAGGGAGAAAATCAAATCTCTAAACCTAATCTAACTAGGAAATCAAATCAAATCTTGCTAAAAATCAAATCTAACAAATCTAGAAATCAAATCTTGCTAAAAATCAAATCTAATAAAAATCCAAGATATTTTAAGACAAATCAAATCTTCTCTTTTCTTCAATAGTATCTTGATATATCTTTATCTCTCATAAATCACAACCTCAATAATTTAATTAAGTCCAGATGACTTAATTAAATACTTCAATTTTGGACCCTTCAATAATTTAATTAAGACCAAATGACTTAATTAAATTCATCAATATTGGACCACCTTGATTCTCATCAGTACACCTCTTCCTTGAGCTCACCATTAAAAAAGGCACTCTTCACGTCCATTTTCATCATAGAGAACTCCATGATGCACCGCATATGCGAGGAACAACCTTATTGCTTCCAAAAGAATTCAAGATCGATTGACCATATACATCATTAGCCTCATGATTGCTATCCTCTTTCTCTCTTATAACTCTGCGCACTAAAGTAGACTCATAAAAAATAACATTGCATGTTATTTCCACAACTTGAGTCGTCTTGTTTAACACTCGATAACCTTTGTAAGATGGGTGTCCATATCCTAGGAACACACCTTCATCAGACTTAGACGTAAAAGTGTTAAGCTTCGACTTCCCATTGTTATGAATATAATATGTCGAACCAAAAACACGAAGATGAGCAATAGAAGGCTTACGACCATTGTACACTTCATAAAGAGTCTTGTTGAATCTGCCATTGATTGCGCTCATATTCTGTGTATAACAAGCTGTCATGACTGCTTCGCCCCAATATTTTCCTGTAAGACCGGAATCGGCTAGCATAGACCGCACAACTTTCTTCAAGGTCCTGTTCCTTCTTTCTGCTAGACCGTTCTGCTGGGACGTCCTAGCAGTGGACTTCTCATGCCCGATACCAGCTTTGGCACAAAATTCCATCAAAATCCCGTTATAGAACTCTGTCCCGTTATTTGATCTAATCCTCTTGATTGTAACCTCTTTTCTATTCTGCTCCTTGAGCATTAGCTCCGGTAGGATGAGCTTCACTTCGTCTTTGGTTCTCAGCAAACAAACCCACGTGTACCTGGAAAAGTCATCAACAACCACAACTGTATAAACCTTTTTACTTATAGTGGCTGGAGTGACAGGGCCAAATAAATCCATTTGCAAAAGCTCTAGGATTCTTTCTGAAGTGGCCTTCTTCGGGTTTGATCTGAAGGATGTCTTGGTCTGCTTCCCTTGCTGGCATGCTTTGCACACACCATCCTTTCAGAAAGTTTCAGCAGGCAATCCCTCAACAAGCTAGTGCTTGGCTAGGTGGTTGATGGTCTTGAAATTCAGGTGAGTCAACCTCTTATTCCATAGCCAATTGGATTCTTCCTTGTTTAATGCTACAAAACAAGAATATTGCTGGCCACTTTGCCAATCAACAATATATTGGCCACCCTTGCGGATGCCTCTAAGCTTTACTTCACCTATAGCATTGTTAGCAATAGAGCAACCGGTATTAACGAAAGAAACGGTATACCCATTTTCGCATAGCAAGCTAATACTTAGCAGATTGTGTTTGAGATTGGAGAGGAGCTCAACATTGATAATCCTTAGTCCATTTCTCTCTATGCATCCTCTCCCAATCACTCTGCCTTTGCTGTTGTCACCAAACATGACTGTGGGGCCATAGATTCTTTGAATATCTGAGAACAACTCCTCTTCCCCGTCATGTGCGTTGAATAGCCGCTATCTAGGATCCACTCATTTGACATACCTGATGTCTTAGCACTTGGATCCTGTCCCTACAAAACAATCAAAATATTGATTTAGGTACCCGCTTAGCGTTGGGTCCTGCGGGATTAGCATGGATCATAGTTCCTTTTGGAACCCACATATTCGTGATTTTCAAGATTGGCTTCTTAATATCACTCTTCACAACCTTCTCAACCTTTTGGATAAGTATGCTTTGCATAATTAGATCTAGGTGGAGTTGTGTGTTTAGCCTTCATAGTTCTTCTAGAAGAAAAGTGTTTGGACTCAGGCCTCACATAGGTATTCCTCCTATGTGGTGTGTAAGATGGATATTGTGGTCTTACAGCATGGTATTGAACCTACTTGCCCTTATGGAATGAAGGAATTGCTATCCTAGCATTGGGAACATAATGCTCAACATTCCTTCTAGACTCTGCTGAGTGTGGCTTAGCAACCATTCTTTGGATCCTCTGCTGAGGTCCAGCAGATACGTGCTTAGGAAACACTCTAGGGATCCTCTGCTGAGATCCAGGAGATGCACGCATAGCAGATACTCTCTGGGTACTCTGCTGAGATCCAGGAGCATTACTCTGCTCATGCCAATCTGTCTACCTAGCAGATGATGACTCAGCAACAGCCTTATCTGATGGAGCCGAAGGTGCAGTTCAAGAGCAAGATCCAGCCTATATTCCTAGTGGACCTATGACGAGAGCTAGGGCCAAGAAGCTAAGAGATGGATTGCAAGTGTTGATTAAAGAGATTTGGGCTCAAGAAGTATTGAAGAAGCCCATCGGAGTTGAAAATCAAATTGGGTCAAGATGGATTAATTTAATTATGACATCTGGGCTTAATTGATTTGATTTGGGCTTAGATTTATTTTAATTTTCGAATTTAATTAGTTATTAGATGTTATTTACTTTTTAGCTATTATTTTCAAGATATACATGTTGTATATCTTGAAAGATTTGATATGTCTTTTCAGATTTGATTTCCTAGATAGATTAGGAGTAGAGATTTCGTTTTTACACCCTATATATAGGGCTGCTTATTTTCGAATTTAGACTCAGTTTTCAGTTTAATAATATTTGTGAGTTTATTTCTCCAATTCTGAAAGCTCAAGAATTTCTGTGGATTACCTTGAAATTCGAATTGACTTATCAACCGGACTTACACATCCGATTGTGGTGTCTTCTACCGTTCTGCGTCGTTAGTTCTTCAGCTTCTTGGGTGTATATGAGATTCGTCTGGAATACGTCATTTGAAGGGTCGAATTAGGGTTGTTGAACGTCCATCTGTTCATTGTTTCCGTTTCTAATTCCATTCGAGTCATTTCCGTGTCGTGTCTACTCTTGTTCCTGGGCTGCGATCTAAACCTTCCGGCGAGGATCGTATCATTTTGGTACACAGAGCCAGGTTGTGTCTTTCTTTTCCTTATCATTTTGGTATCAAGAACCAGAGGTCGTGTCTCTCTTTTCTTTTCCTTCCAGTTTAATTTCGTGTCTTGATTATTGTGTCGTGTCTCAAAAAAAAAAATTGTGTCCTATCTAGCGTGTCCTATCTAGCGTCATATTTACCATCGTATCTGCATATTGAGTCATATTTTGTGTCATACGTCTGCGTGTCCAACTTCATCCATTCGAGTCCAGTTTCGTATAATTATTTTTTTTCTTCTTCTTCATTCGTAGTGTCAAAAAAAATTTCGATCGATATTGTGGTTTTGATCGAGGTTATTCAGTTGGGATTGTGTTGGGACGAGGGTATCTTGAAAGATATTGTGGTTTTGATCGAAGTTATTAGAGTTGGGATTGTGTTGGGACGAAGGTATATTGTTACATTCATATCATATCTTTCCATCCATATCTATATCAAATCTTTCCATTCCTCTCACATATAAATCCATCCATATCTATATCAAATGTTTCCATCCCTCTCACATATAAATCTATCTATATCCTATCATATCTTTCTTCACCCACGTCAAATAAATCTCTATACATATCATATCCTATATTCGTGTCTTGGGTATTAGCTAAAATAATTTGTGTCTTTTATTCGTAAAAGAGGCAACCCGCAGCAAAAAAAAAAAAAAAAAGAAAGGGCATTCAAATTTTTGCCCTTTTTGTTACTTTTAAGTTTGATTTCTAGGTTCCCGGGGGTCTTCTGGTGGTCCTGGAAAAAGTCGAAATTTTTGGGCCAAAATTTTTTCGAAATTTGAATTTTTTTTCGGCCGAAAATTGGTTAATTTTAGTTGTGTCTGTTAGGTTCCTTGAGTCATTCCGAGTCTTTGCGTCCAATTTCTGTATATCCTTTTTTCGTAATTCCGGTTTTCTTAATTTTGTCAATTTTGAATTTTTTTTTCATACATTTGGTAATTTGAGGTTCTTGAGTCTTTCAGAAGGAGAATTGAGTGGTAAAAGGCAAGAGTGAGTAAGATTATTAGAGGGATTGAAAAAAAGCCATATATACTGAGTGATACACGAGCGTGAGTGATTTCCCATAACTGAGTGATACACGAGTGCTTGTGAGGTGGTGAGGTCCTTCATCTTTCTTTTTATCTAACCTTTCTTGCAGGGATGTCAAAATCTGATCAAAATGAGACATCTGGTGGTGATAAGGGAGATAATACCCTTCAAGGACAAGTTAGATACATGATGGAGGCGCTACGATCTGAATTAAATAAGGCTCTGGAGATGGGATTTATGGACTTATGTGAAAGGATCGATGAGCGCATGAATAAAATAGAGCAATCACATACATCTGTGGATAATTCTGGCAATGGTGGACGAGGTCGACGTGGAGGGAAAGGCTCACATCAGAGACGAAATCCTAGTTATGAGGAGGACGTTGATGATGATGAATGTAATAATAATTTGGCGACGATCAAGATGAATATTCCTTCCTTTCAGGGCAGGAATGATCCCGAGGCGTATCTGGAATGGGAATGAAAAGTGGAGATGGTCTTTGAATGCCATAACTATTCTGAGCTGAAGAAGGTGAAGTTGGCAGCAATTGAGTTCTCTGATTATGCTCTCATTTGGTGGGATCAATTGGTGAAGAATCTGAGGCGCGATGGCGAGCGACCTGTGGAGACATGGAGGAAATGAAATCACTTATGAGGAAGCGCTTTGTGCCAAGTCATTTTTACAGAGAGCTATATAATAAGCTGCAGAATCTGAGGCAAGGTAGTCGGAGCGTCGATGACTACTACAAGGAGATGGAGATAGCCATGATTCGTGCCAATGTGGAAGAAGATAGGGAGGCAACCATGGCAAGGTTTTTATCTGGGCTGAATTGGGAGATCCGGAATGTTGTAGAATTGCAGCACTACGTTCAGTTGGAAGACATGGTGCACATGGCAATTAAAATAGAGAGTCAGCTCAAGAGGAGGGGCAGTGGTAGTAACACGAGGTAGAATCCTACAGGCTGGAGGAAATACCAGACTGGTAGTGGTTCCACATCAAAACAAGTTCCATGGAAGAAGGAGCAGCCTCGAGAGCAGCCTCGAGTCGACAAGAAACCTTTTGTCGCGCCCAGACTAGATTCCAAGGTTCAAGGTAAACCTGTTACTTCTGATAGTCGGAATCGTGATCGTAAGTGCTATAAATGTCAGAGCTATGGACATATTGCTAGTGAGTGTCCGAATAGGAGGGTCATGATGATCCGAGATGATGGGGAAGTGGTGACAGATGACGAGGCTGAGAGTGTCGATCTGGATATGCCCGCATTAGAGGATCCTGATGATAATGAGGATGAAGTGGAGATAGAAGCGCATGCAGTGCTTAATTTTGTTATGAGGTGTGCCTTGAATGTTCAGACTGCGGTGGATGATGTGGAGCAGCGAGAGAATATTTTCCACACTAGATGTCATATTAAGGACAAGGTGTGCAGTATGATCATAGATGGTGGGAGTTGCACCAATGTTTCTAGTCAGTCCATTGTGAGGAAGTTGGGACTACCTATGGTCAAACACCCAAAGCCATATAAGTTGCAGTGGCTGAATGAGACTGGAGTCATCAAGGTGGTGAAGCAAGTGAAAGTGCCATTTCGCATTGGGAAGTATGAGGATGAAGTCTTATGTGATGTAGTTCCTATGCATGCGAGCCATATCTTGTTGAGGCGGCCATGGCAGTTTGATAGGCGAGTGAAGCATGATGGCTTCACGAACAAGTATTCCTTCGAATACAATCAGAAAAAAATTTCACTTGTTCCTCTTACTCCTAAACAAGTTTATGAGGATCAAGTGTTGCTGCAGAAGGAGTTTGAGTTGGAGAATAAGGAGGGAGGTGTTGTGGTTCAAGATGGGGATAATAAGGAGAAAGGGGTGGTACACCAATCCTTTCTAGCTAAGGCTAGTGATATAAAATGGGCGGTGCATGAGGAGAAGTTGATGGTGGTGTTGATCTATAAGGAGAACTTGGTTTTATCTAACACTCTAGATTCTCTACCCCCTTCTGTTTACTCTCTCTTGCAGGACTTTGATGATGTATTTCCCGATGAGACACCAGCTGGATTGCCACCGATCCGAGGGATTGAACATCAGATTGATTTCGTGCCCGGTGCCACACTGCCAAATAGGCCAGCCTACCGAACCAACCCGGAGGAGACAAAGGAATTGGAGAGGCAGATTGGCGAGTTGCTAGCAAAAGGGCATGTGAGAGAAAGTTTGAGCCCTTGTGTAGTTCCTGTTCTACTAGTACCAAAGAAGGACTCAACCATGAGGATGTGTTGCGATTGTCGAGCCATAAACAACATTACGGTAAAGTATCGACATCCTATTCCTCGTTTAGATGATATGCTAGATGAATTGCATGGCTCTTGTGTGTTTTCAAAAATTGATTTGAGGAGTGGGTATCATCAGATTAGGATTAAAGAGGGGGATGAGTGGAAAACTGCATTTAAGACAAAACTTGGTTTGTATGAGTGGTTAGTTATGCCTTTTGGATTGGCTAATGCTCGTAGCACATTCATGCGCCTTATGAACCATGTTTTACGTGCTTTTATAGGCAGATTCGTAGTTGTCTACTTTGATGATATCTTAATCTATAGCAAGAGTCATGATGAGCATGTGGAGCATTTGAGATCTGTTTTAGATGTACTACGTAGAGAGAAGTTGTATGCTAACGTAAAGAAGTGCATCTTCTGCACGGACAAGCTTGTGTTTCTTGGTTTTGTTGTGAGTGCAGATGGTGTACAGGTTGATGAGGAGAAGATTACAGCTATACAAGATTGGCCACTTCCTAAGAGCATTGGAGATGTTCGGAGTTTTCATGGCCTGGCAAGTTTCTATAGGCGGTTCGTGCCACACTTTAGCAGCATCGCAGCCCCACTAACTGTGATAATAAAAAAGAATGTGGAGTTTAAATGGGAAGACGAGCAGGAGAAAGCATTTGAGTTGCTGAAATATAAATTGACACATGCCCCGGAACTATCTCTCCCTAACTTTTCTAAAACTTTTGAGATTGAATGTGATGCTTCAGGAGTTGGTATTGGTGCAGTGTTGATGCAGGAGAGGAGGCCCATAGCGTACTTTAGTGAGAAGCTGAATGGAGCAACTTTGAGCTATCCTACGTACGACAAGGAGCTGTATGCATTAGTGAGGGCCTTAAAAACGTGGCAGCATTATCTGTGGGCTAAGGAATTCATAATTCACACCGATCACGAGTCTTTGAAGCATCTGAAGAGTCAGCACAATTTGAATAAGAGGCATGCACGTTGGATGGAGTTTATTGAGACGTTTCCATATGTCATCAAGTATAAACAAGGTAAAGAAAATGTGGTGGCTGATGCATTGTCCAGGAGGTATGCCTTGATCTCTACTTTAGATGCTAAGTTACTTGGTTTTGAGTGCATTAAAAGCTTGTATGTGTCTGATCTTGATTTTGGTAATATATATGCTGCATGTGAGACTTCTGCTCATAAGGAATATTTTAGGCATGATGATTTTTTGTTTAGAAGAAATAAGTTGTGTATTCCTAGATGTTCTTTACGTGAGTTATTGCTGTTGGAATCTCTTGGGGGAGGTTTAATGGGACATTTTGGTATTGCTAAGACTTTAGCTATTTTGCATGATCATTTCTTTTGGCTGCACATGAAACGTGATGTTGAGAGAATTTGTGGAAGGTGTATTACTTGCAAGCAAGCTAAGTCTAGGTCCAGTTCTCATGGTTTGTACACTCCATTGCCTATTCCTGTTACTCCTTGGACTGATATTTCTATGGATTTTGTGTTGGGATTGCCACGAACTAGGCGTGGGAGTGATTCTGTCTTTTGGGTGGTTGATAGGTTTTCTAAGATGGCGCATTTTATTCCATGTCATAAGTCTGATGATGCATCTCATATTGCTGATTTGTTCTTTAGAGAGATTGTGAGATTGCATGGTATTCCTAGGACCATTGTTTCTGATAGGGATGCTAAGTTCTTGAGCTATTTTTTGGAGGACCTTGTGGTGTAAGTTAGGTACTAAACTCTTGTTTTCTACTACTGGTCATCCCCAAACTGATGGTCAAACTGAAGTTGTTAATAGAACTTTATCTACTTTATTGAGAGCTGTGATTAAGAAGAATATTAAGTCATGGGAAGAATGTTTACCACATGTTGAGTTTGCTTATAATCGTGCTGTTCATTCTGCTACTCAATTTTCACCTTTTGAGATTGTGTATGGTTTTAATCATTTGACTCCATTAGATTTATCTCCCTTACCTGTCCAAGAGTATACTAACCTTGATGGCCAGAAAAAGGCTGATTTTGTGAAGCAGATTCATGAGAAAGCAAGACTTAACATAGAGCGTCGCACGGAGCAGTATGCAAAACAAGCAAATAAAGGACGCAAGAAGGTGGTGTTTGAGCCTGGAGATTGGGTGTGGTTGCATATGCGAAAGGAGAGATTTACATTGCAACGCCGATCAAAATTGTTACCTCGAGGGGATGGTCCATTTCAAGTTTTAGAGAGAGTGAATGATAATGCCTCTAAATTGGACTTACCAGGTGAGTATAATGTGAGTGCTACATTCAATGTTTCTGATTTAAGTCCTTTTGATGTAGGAGACAGCTTGGATTTGAGGACAAATCCTTTTCAAGAGGAGGGGAATGATGGAGCCCAAGGTGCAGTTCAAGAGCAAGATCCAGCCTATATTCCTAGTGGACCTTTGACGAGAGCTAGGGCCAAGAAGCTAAGAGATGGATTGCAAGTGTTGATTAAAGAGATTTGGGCTCAAGAAGTATTCAAGAAGCCCATCGGAGTTGAAAATCAAATTGGGTCAAGATGGATTAATTTAATTATGACATCTGGGCTTAATTGATTTGATTTGGGCTTAGATTTATTTTAATTTTCGAATTTAATTAGTTATTAGATGTTATTTACTTTTTAGCTATTATTTTCAAGATATACATGTTGTAAATCTTGAAAGATTTGATATGTCTTTTTAGATTTGATTTCCTAGATAGATTAGGAGTAGAGATTTCTTTTTTACGCCCTATATATAGGGCTGCTTATTTTCGAATTTAGACTCAGTTTTCAGTTTAATAATATTTGTGAGTTTATTACTCCAATTCTGAAAGCTCAAGAATTTCTGTGGATTACCTTGAAATTCGAATTGACTTATCAACCGGACTTACACATCCGATTGTGGTGTTTTCTACCGTTCTGCGTCGTTAGTTCTTCAGCTTCTTGGGGCGTATATGAGAATCGTCTGGAATACGTCATTTGAAGGGTCGAATTAGGGTTGTTGAACGTCCATCCGTTCATTGTTTCCGTTTCCAATTCCGTTCGAGTCGTTTCCGCGTCGTGTCTACTCTTTTTCCTGGGCTGCGATCTAAACCCTCCGGCGAGGATCTTATCATTATCCTTTCCTTTAGTAGCATTCATTTTTCCAGCAGAAATGAATGATATCTTTTTCTGCTTCAAAAATTCAGCATTCTTGTTCAAGACTCCCTTAAAGGATTTTGCTTCACAACCAAGGCCTAATCCTGATTTATCAGAATGTTTCCATTGTTGGCTCACAATGGCACTAAGAACTGCCTTGCTGGATATGTAAGCACATATACATTCCTCTTTAGGTCTGCTCTTTAATGCAAGATTCTCCTTTTCAAGATTTTGAAAATTTTCAAAATGCTTGGAGAAATCTGCTTTAAGTTTCGAAAAATCCTCACTTTCGGACCTTAGTCTTTCGACTTCCTCGGTCAAATATGTAACTTTAAGATTGAGTGTGGTGTTCTCTCCAACGATAGCATTCTTGATTTCATACATCTTTGAAAATTCAATATAAATCTTCGTGAGATAATCATCCTCATGATTGCTAAACTAGAAATGCTAGTAGATTGTACCTCATACGCATCGACTGCTAGAGCCGATTCAGCACTCTGTTCAGCATCAGCAAATTGATCTTCTACAATATCGGCCATCAAGACCAGCAGGGCTTCCTCATCATCTTCCTCCGAGGAATAATAATCTTCCTCATTATCAGGAATGTCTAGCACTTTGGTCGTGGTCAGCAATGCTCTTGTGACCGCTCGAACCGCTCTTCACTTAAACCGTTGTATGAGGCGCTCTCTTTCTTCCGTACTTACCCTTGGACATTCATGTTTAAGATGATCTGGCGAATTACACTCAAAGCATGTAATCGGCTTTCTCTCTGTGGGACGAGAGGATGATGAAGTCAGCTTGGCTTCCTTAGCTTCTTTTTCAGCTTTGGCTTCCAGCATCAACTTCTGAAGCTTTCGCATTTGCTTTTCGAGCTCACTTATCTTCAGATCTTCAGACTGTGTGCTGGAGGGTGGAACTACTTCCTTTGCTGGAGAAGCAGGAGTTGATCTCTCATGAGGACGGAAGGGCTTCTTTGTCTTCCATTTTCCAGCATCTCTCTTCACAAGAAATGCTAGATCCTCCGGGGGTACAACATTTGATGAAGAAGTTTTCGCAGCAGCGGCTTCGTTCTTCTTTGATTTCTATATAATGAATTCATGAGTTTTGAGTTGAGCAAATACCTCAGATGTGGACATTTGACTAAGGTCTTTCTCGCTCAAGCTCGTCATCTTCACGAACCAATCCTCCCATGGAAAGAGCTTCGAGATGATCTTGTTATTCATCTCGCCATTATCGTATGTCTTGCCCAGATTCCGAAGCTCTCCGACAATGGTGTTGAATCTTTCTTCCATAGCTTGGATAGATTCTCCTGCAATCATAGACAAAGATTCATATTTATCAACAACTACATGTAGCTTGTTGCGCTTCATCTGGTCGGTCTCCTGGGAAGATTCGCAAACATAATCCCACATTTCCTTGGCCGTATCAAAGTCTAAAACTTTATCTGCCTTCAACGGCGGCAAGGAATCAAGGATTAGCTTCTTTGCTAAGTGCTCCAACTGAGCTCTTTTCTTATCTTCCACCGTATACTCATCAAACTACTGGACCATCGAAGGGGTTGACCTTCATAATCATTATAGGACCTTTAGCAAGAACATCCGCCATCTCTGAATGTATACTCTGGAGCTGGATAGTGGCCATCTTCTGCCACGAATTAAACTTCTCCTTGGTATACTTTGGCAAGGTATGATTCATCTAGGCAAGCTTAGAGTTCCTGAGCTAGAGCAACAGAAGAACAAAATAACAGGTGCAAGAAAATAACACAGATCTGGTCTTAAAGCGACTCAGAAGCAGTCGATCGTTCAACCTACTGCTCTGATACCACTTGTTGGTCCCAGATCAAAGTCGTCGTGGTGAATAACAAACAACTCACACACAAATGCAGCGGAAGTTTAAAGTATATCTTGCACTTATGTTCTTAAAAAATGTCTTAGCTCAAGGTAAAAATTAGGGTTTCTTAGAAGCAAATACTCTAGCAACTATCGTTGCTAGGTTTCAAATCACCACACAAACAGTAAGTAATAAAACCATAAGAAACACACAATATTTATAGTGGTTCGATCCAATAGATCTACGTCAACTCCTTGGTCGTGTCACCAAGAAATCACTAGAAAGATATTAAAGTTCAAGGATTCGCCGAACACTTGTAGCAGGTAGTGAACCTTCGACCTAGACACTACAAAGCTATCCTCCGATGCTACAATCTTCTAGACCGCAACTCCAGCCAAGTCAAGGGCGCACCTTCGTAAAACATCTCCTTTGCTGTAATGGAGATTTTATACTTCTCTCCGAACTTATCTAGTTTTAGCAAAAGCCCATAGGAGTCAATCTCTTTTCAGAGAAGTGACTGTTGGATGCTTCCTATGATTGGAAGGTATCTCAATGATTGAAGATTCTTGAGCAAAGTCAAGGAATCTATTAAATGTAGTGTCGGGTATTCAATGTAGTGACACTTGCTACTGAGAGCTTTTAAGATTCTTCTTAAATGTGGGCTATCAACTGACTACTCTCTTTTTCCTTTTTCACTTTGTCAAAGGAATCTCTTGATTTTCAGTTGTGTTCGTTGTGTAGAAGGAGCAGTCTTTGATTAAGTAATTTTTATTTTCTCTGTTTGGACTTTGTCTTTTATATCTTGAGATACAAACTTTGAATCTCCAGACCCGCCTTCTTGTCTGAAATAGCTTCTTGCTTTTTCCTCCTTTCCGGCGTGTACAGAGCCTTTTTACCGACTTCGGGTAAGGTTTTCATCCTTTTATTGTGCCTTTGTCAGAATGGTAGTATAAGAGATTGTTGCTAGATATTTTCCTTACTTAGCATTCTCGGAGAATGCTGGAACGATCTACTAAACTTTTTGATTACTACGCTCTTCTAGCAATCTGCTCTTCAATCTGCTGACTCCTTCAGCAGATGCGCATTTTAGCATATAAGTCTTGACTGCTGATTGCTATTCCTTAGCAATCTGCTGAGCATTAGCAAATGCTTATCTCCTTAAGCATTCTCTTATCTTTGCTTCCGACTAGCAGTCTCTTCCTTAGCATATGATTGCTAATGCCTTTGCAATCATTCTTCTTAGCACTTGACCACTAACATTTCTAGCAATCATTTTTGTCTGCTGATGTCTCTGGCAGCTACCATCTGTTGAGAACACTTCTAGCATTCCGAAGTTGCTAGAATAGATTTTCTTCGTTCCATTTGCTGAATCCTTCAGCAACCTTCTCAAGCACTTACTAATCTATTAGAACTCGATATTTTTCTTAAACAGGACATTACATAGGAGTTGCTAGACTATGCTAGAATTCAACAATGATCGACCAATCTACTTAGGCTTTGATTCAACAAAACCTTTTACAATTTTGATCTAAGGGAGGAATTTACAAATAATTCCCAACAAATTACATCCTTTGTAGATGGAGATATTGTGGTTTGTACCGAACCCTTCATTTAAGCATTTATAAAGTTGATTCCCGATCAACCCACAACTTCGATGCTCGAATGTGTGCAACATACTAGTAGAACTCATCGAGACAATCGATTCGCCACAAGTTTTCAAAGAGTTCCATCCTTTGTTGATGGAAATATCTTGGTTTGTACCGTACTCTTCATTTAAGCACTTATAAAGTTGATTCCCGATCAATCCACAACTCCGATCCTTGAATGTGTGAAGGATACTTGTAGAACTCATAGAGACGATCGATTTTGTACAAGTTTTCAAAGAGTTCCATCCTTTGTTGATGGAGATATCATGGTTTGTACCGAACTCTTCATTTATGCACTTAAAAAGTTGATTCCCAATCAACCCACAACTCCGATGCTCGAATGTGTGCAACATACTTGCAGAACACATCGAGACGATCAATTTGATACAAGTTTTCAAAGTGTTCAATCCTTTATTGATGGAGATATCGTGGTTTGTACCAAACTCTTCATGTAAGCACTTATAAAGTTGATACTTAATAAACCAACAACTCCGATGCTCAAATGTGTGCAACATACTTGTAGAACTCATCGAGACGATCGATTTGGTACAAGTTTTCAAAGAGTTCCATCCTTTATTGATGGATATATTGTGGTTTGTATCGAACTCTTCATGTAAGCACTTAAAAAGTTTATTCTTGATCGACTCACAACTCCGATGCTCAAATGTGTGCAACATACTTGTAGAACTCATCGATTTGGTACAAGTTTTCAAAGAGTTCCATCCTTTATTGATTGAGATATTGTGATTTTTACCGAACTCTTCATTTAAGCACTTATAAAGTTGATTCCTGATCAATCCACAACTCTGATGCTAAAATTTGTGCAACATACTTGTAGAACTCATCGAGACAAACAATTAGGTACAAGTTTTCAAAAGATCTATCCTTTGTTGATGGAGATATCGTGGTTTTTAACAAACTCTTCATTTAAGCACTTATAAAGTTGATTCCCAATCAACCCACAATTTCGATGCACGAATGTGTGCAAGATACTTGTACAACTCATCGAGACAATAGATTCGGTAAAAAATTTCAAAGAGTTCCATCCTTTGTAGATGGAGATATCGTGGTTTGTACTGAACTCTTCATTTAAGCACTTATAAAGTTGATTCCCGATCAACCCACAACATCGATGCTCAAATGTGTGAATCATACTTTTAGAACTCATCGAGACGATCGATTTGGTACAAGTTTTCAATTAGTTGCATCCTTTATTGATGGAGATATCGTGGTTTTTACCGAATTCTTCATGTAAGCATATATAAAGTTGATCCTTGATCAACCCACAACTCCAATGCTCGAATGTTTGAAACATACTTGAAGAACTCATCGAGACGATCGATTTGGTACAAGTTTTCAAAGAGTACCATCCTTCGTCGATGGAGATATCGTGGTTTATACCAAACTCCTCATGTTAGCACTTATAAAGTTGATTTCCCATAAATCCACAACTCTGATGCTCGAATTTGTGCAACATACTTGTAGAAATCATCGAGACGACCGATTAGGAATAAGTTTTCAAAGAGTTCCATCCTTTGTTGATGGAGATATCGTGGTTTGTACCGAACTCTTCATTTATGCACTTATAAAGTTGATTCTCGATCAACCACTTCGATGCTCAAATGTACACATCATACTTGTAGAACTCACCGAGAAGATCGATTTGGCACAAGTTCTCAAAGAGTTCCATCCTTTATTGATGGAGATATCGTTGTTTGTACCGAACTCTTCATGTAAGCACTTATAAAATTTATTCTTAATCAACCCACAACTCCGATGCTAGAATGTGTGCAACATAATTGTAGAACTCATTTATTTGGTTCATGTTTTCAAAGAGTTCTATCCTTTATTGATGGAGATATTGTGGTTTTTACCGAACTCTTCATGTAAGCACTTTTAAAGTTTATTCTTGATCAACCCACAATTTCGATGGTCGAATGTGTGCGACATATTTGAAGAAC
>JAPKLW010000656.1:350500-403387 GCA_026898455.1 Plectranthus barbatus
AGATCAACCCACAACTTCGATGCTCGAATGCGTGCAACATACTTGTATAACTCATCGAGACGATCGATTTGGTACAAATTTTCAAAGAGTTCCATACTTTGTTGATGGAGATATCGTGGTTTGTACCGAACTCTTCATGTAAGCACTTATAAAGTTGATTCTTGATCAACCGACAACTCAGATGCTCAAATGTGTGCAACATACTTGTAGAACTCATCGAGACGATCGATTTGGTACAAGTTTTCAAAGAGCTCCATTCTTTGTTGATGGAGATATCGTGGTTTGTACCGAACTCTTCATGTAAGCACTTATAAATTTGATTCTAGATCAACCCACAACTTCGATGCTCGAATGCGTGCAACATACTTGCGGAACTCATCGATACGATCGATTTGGTACAAGTTTTCAAAGATTTCCATCATTTGTTGATGGAGATATCGTGGTTTGTTCTGAACTCTTCATGTAAGCACTTATAAAGTTTATTCTTGATTAACCCACAACTCAGATGCTCAAATGTTTGCCACATACTTGTAGAACTCATCGAGAAGATCGATTTGGTACAAGTTTTCAAAGAGTTCCATCCATTATTGATGGAGATATCGTGGTTTGTTCCGAACTCTTCATGTAAGCATTTACAAAGTTGATTCTAGATCAACCCACAACTTCGATGCTCGAATGCGAGCAACATACTTGTAGATCAAGACGATCGATTTGGTACTAGTTTTCAAAGATTTTCATCCTTTGTTGATGGAGATATCGTGGTTTGTACCGAACTCTTCATGTAAGCACTTATAAAGTTGATTCTTGATCAACCCATAACTCAAATGCTCAAATGTGTGCAACATACTTGTAGAACTCATCGAGATGATCGATTTTGTATAAGTTTTCAAAGAGTTCCATCCTTTGTTGATGGAGATATCGTGCTTTTATCGAACTTCATGTAAGCACTTTTAAAGTTGATTCTTGATCAACCCACAACTCCGATGCTCTAATGTGTGCAACATACTTGTACAACTCATCGAGACGATCGATTTGGTGCAAGTTTTCAAAGAGTTCCAAGCAGTATTAATGGAGATATCGTGGATTGTACCGAACTATTCATGTAAGCACTCAGAAAGTTGATTCTAGATCAACCTACAAACTCTGATGCTCGAATGTGTGCAACATACTTGCAGAACTCATCGAGACGATCAATTTGGTACAAGTTTTAAACGAGTTCCATCCATTATTGATGGAGATATCGTGGTTTGTAATGAACTCTTCATGTAAGTACATATAAAGTTATTTCTAGATCAACCCACAACTTTGATGCTCGAATGCATGCAACATACTTGTAGAACTCATCGAGACGATTGATTTGGTACATGTTTTCAAACAGTTCCATCCTTTGTTGATGGAGATATCTTGGTTTGTACCGAACTCTTTATGTAAGCACTTATAAAGTTGATTCTTGATCAACCCACAACTCTGATGCTCAAATGTGTGCCACATACTTGTAGAACTCATCGAGACGATCGATTTGGTACAAGTTTTCAAAGAGTTCCATCCTTTGTTGATGGAGATATCGTGGTTTGTACCGAACTCTTCATGTAAGCACTTATAAAGTTGATTCGTTATCAACCCATAACTCCGATGCTCTAATGTGTGCAATATACTTGTACAACTCATCGAGAAGATCGATTTGGTACAAGTTTTCAAAGAGTTCCATCCATTATTGATGGACATATCGTGGATTGTACCGAACTATTCATGTAAGCATTTATAAAGTTGATTCTAAATCAACCCACAACTCCAATGTTCGAATGTGTACAACATAATTGTAGAACTGATAACTCCCTTTAGGAGTTATTGTTTTAGTGTTTTTAGATGTATTTTATGTTCTTTTTAGTGTTTCTAACTCATTTTAGGTTGTTTTTGCGTTGTATTTATCTTTGTTTGCATTCTATGTCTTGTATAGTTGTGTTTTTCTGTTTTGTAAGGAAAAAGAGTGAGATTAACCAGGTTTCATGCCAAAGAAGTGAAGAGTAATCTGCTGAAATTTATGCTGCAGCATAGGAGTAGCATTACTGCGAGCTGAGAGACTGCACCAGGGGGGACCACCTGCAGACAGAATTAGCTTACTTTTCAGATTCTGTCTCAAAAGGTGGACATGTGTCAACTGTTGTGAGCCCTCAGAGTCAAAGGGCAGGATGGAGAGCCATGTGAAGGATGGAGATTCATTGGAAGTAAAAAGAGTGTAGATATTTTGAGAGCAAAGAGAGAGAAAAATACATTAAACATTTATTCTTCTTCAACAAGCCAAGTTTTTAGAGTGTGGAAATCTAGGGGCTGCAGCGCAGAGATGGAGGAAGAAGAGCAGCAGCAGCTGGACACCTTGCTGCTGGTTTTTCTACACCTCTAGTTTATATTTGTAGTTGATAGATGAATGATAGTTGGATTTTAGTTATTATTATTTATTTTCTTTTTAGGTTAAGCATGAGCTAAACTCCTAATGCTTGGGTTGTTAACTGGTTTATTTGCTTGAATATATGTTAGAGCTGTTCTTGTTTCAAATCTGGTGTTTGATTATGATTTTGGTTTGTTTGATTCCTTAAACACGACGGTGGCAAGGAATATTTCACCTAGGGAGACCGAAATGAGATCTAGGCATAGGAAGTCATAATCAATCTTAAATTCTTGTGTAGACATACAAAGAACTTGAGACTTGTAAGAACCCCTGTTTTGATAATTTCATTTGAAGATTAATTCTGTCATAGACATATGAAGATTAATAAGAAAATGCAGATCTAGTAGTGTGAGAACATGCTAGACAGTGTAGAGAGAGGTTACAAGACCCATAATTGATGTCTGAACCCTGCTGCAGCATATAGGAAAGTAGATAACCAAAAGTTAGCAACCCAAGTGTATTTTCTCTTATTGTTAAACCTTATTTCTGAAGTTTTTATGGTTTTAATTTAGGAAGAACAGTTATTAATCAATTTAGCTTTAATTGATTTTATCATTTGCGCATTTATGCAATTTTAGTTTAGAAAACCATCACATAAACCTATTTTGCAAGCAATATTGTGTGCACGACTTGATTAAACACTCTCTAGGGTTCGATATCTGGTCTGCGAGACTATATTACTTGCCGATTGCGTATACTTGCGCATAGTTCTGTAGTTACCCTGCTGCAACAACAACAAGTTTTTGGCACCATTGCCGGGGAGTGTTGTTTTTTTGTCTGAATGCTATTATATTGCTTGATTACTGCTTTTATTTTGTTTTTATTAGTTTTACTTGTTTGATTAACAAGGTGCTGTAGTGTTTTAATCTTCAGGTGTGAAAAGTTTGTGAACAAAAAAAAAGATGACTAATCAAGATGGTGTTGCTGGAAATGGTGGAAACAACTTGGTGAATATATTGGCTATGGCTAATGATAAAGACAAACCTATTCGCTGTTATGCAAACCCATTGTTCCAGGAGCTAAAACCAAGCATTATGTGGCCTTAAATTGAAGCTACCCATTTTGAGTTGAAGCCGCTAATGTTCCAAATGCTGGAGTTCGTAGGCCGATTTAGTGGCCAACCCACCGATGATCCCCATCTTCATTTGCGGTCTTTCTTGGAGGTTTGTGACTCTTTCAGGCTGCAAGGTGTGAGTCCAGAGGCACTAAGGCTGAGGCTATTTCCCTTCTCATTGAGGGACAACGCCCGATCATGGTTGAGCTCTTTTCCACCTGATTCTATCACCACTTGGAATGAGTTGACTGAGAAATTCTTGATGAAGTACTTCCTAGCTGCAAAGATTGCCATGTTTTGAAATGAGATTATATCTTTTAGGCAAGAGGATGAATATATGAGTGAAGCTTGGGAACGGTACAAAGAGTTGCTAAGAAGGTTCCCTTACCATGGGATTCCTAATTACATTCAGATTGAGACTTTCTACTTTGGGCTAAATTTGAATTCAAGGATGATGTTGGATGCATCAGCAAGTGGAGCCTTATTGTCCAAATCCTATGAGGAAGCATGTGAACTGCTAGACTTGATATCATCCAACAACTATCAATGGGAAGATCCAAGAGCTGCTCCAGATTTAACTCAAAAAGTGCCAGGAATTCTACAAGTGGATGCTCTCACTGCTGTTACTGCACCATTGGCAACAATGGGTTCAGCAATTGAGAGTATGAGCATAAAATTTGTCCCCAACCATTGTTGCAAAAGGACAAATCTATGGTGGCATCAAGTTTTTATTGTGGAGAAGCACATAAGTTTGAAGAGTCTCCAGCTCATCCAACATCTGCATGCAGTGAAGAAAATCATAATTATCAGCAGAACTAGGGGAATGAACCATATTCTAACTCATGCAACACAGGGTGGAGGAACTATACCAATATTTTATGGCATGAGTCAAGAAATTCCAATGCTGCAACATCTGAGCAGCATAAGTCTGGGAGTTCTAGTTTCCAACAGCAAAATCAGCAAAGAACTGAAGCACCACCTGGGAAGCAGCTGAATTCATTGGAGGATATGCTCAAGGATTTTGTTACAAAAAATGCAGCAATAAGTCAGAGCCAGGATGCCCTTATTCAAAGGCAAGCTGTTTCACTTAGAAGTTTGGAAGTGCAAGTTGGGAAATTGACAACCGAGTTGAGAAATAGACCTCAAGGCTTACTGATGTGTGACACTTTCAATCAGAGGCCAGAAAATGAATTTGTCAAGGCATTAACATTGAGTAGTGACAGGAAGCCTGAGGAATTTGTCCCTGCACATGGTCAAGAAGCTGAAGAAGAATTACAGAAACAGACTGCACCTCATGTTGCAGCACAGAACCAGCATACGACTGCTGAGAGGAAGTTTACAACTCCACCACCACCTTTTCCACATGGGGTGAAAAAGAAAAATGATGAAATGGAGGAGTGTCCTGCAACTGATGTGTTGGATATTTTTGCTGAAGGAATGCATGAAGAATGGTTCATGGAGTCGGAGCAAATTAGAAATGATTACAATGAGTTTGAGGGGCTGAATGCCGATGAAGAAATTCAAAAACCTGAATCTCTTGACTTGTCATATGGAGAATTTCTTATTATTTCCCCTCAACAACCAGAGCTGGTATTGGACTCTTTGCTACCTCATTTGGAATATGATGATTTGGAGGATGATGACAAATTACCTTTGAAAAATCCAAAACCACCTGATATTTGGTACATGGGCCAGAAGTATAGCTCTTTGAATTCTATGGAAGAGATTTTGCTGAGAGAAGGTTGCAATGGCTTTGTGGAACATCAGCAAGTCAATCATGTGAATGAAGTTGTGGAGGAAGACTGAATCAAATGTTTCGATCCTAGAATCAAGAATTTAATTTTTTATAGATGTTTGGTCTACCTTGAACAATGTGCTACAAAGGAAAGAAAAGTGACACATATGGCTGCATCTAATGAATTAGTTCCCAAGAGGATTTTGACTGAAGGATATGTTTGTGTTGATTACAAGAAGAGGAAACGAAAGAAACAATACTTTGGTGGAGAGGTCGATAAAGAGAAGGCTTCGGCCTCATTGAATGATGCTTAAGAGGAGAGGTACTTTGGGCTATCTAAGAACTTTAGATTATTTGGTAATTGAGATAGCCCAGGAATTTTACTGCTTTCATTTTATTTCTGTCATTTAGCTAGTTTTATTTGTGTTATTTCATTTCTGCTTTAGTTATTTTGTGATGCTCTAGCCTGGGAGTAGCATTAGCTGGACTGTGAAAGAAGGATTTGATGCTGAATATCAAAGACCAAAATAAATTCATCCTGCAGCAGCTAGGCACCATCAGAGCTAAAGAAAAAGGAAATGCAATCACCTTTGCTAGCTCATGATCCTTTGGTTAATTCGAAACCTAATCCACTCAAAAAAAATATTTTTATATTTAGTCTTAATATGTTAGTTCTTCTTGGTTATTTTAGTTGTCTGTTTGTTGCGTGTGAATATTTGATGTTTATATTTTAGTGCCTTAGGTTGTGGTTGCCTGATTGATTTATGATATTTTAGCCATTGCTCATTTCTATGCCCGATGATGCTACATTTTATTTCTTTCTCGTCTTTTGGCTTCATGAATAGTTTTTGGTTTAGCATGTTTTGTTTTCTTCAGATCTCTAGTTTTAACTTGGTAAATCATGACTGGTTTGAGTTCCAAGTTCGTGTGAAAAAAAAATGGAATTCTTTTTTAAATCTACATCTTGTTTGTTCAATGATTTGGCAGGATTTGAGCTGTTTTGACTTGTGATATGTGTGAAATAGTTACCTCTTACTTGGCCGATAGCAGATTTGAGGTGAAATTAGGATTTGTGCCACTTGTAGAAATGATTTAGGCCATCTTTCATATATTTGAGCCTTCTACAGTTTCATTTCACTCACAAGTTTTCTTAGCACCTTTCTTTTTGCCTTATGCCGTTTCTTTCATCTCCCCTACAGGCTATGCCAATTATCCATACACTCACCCTTATCCAGGAGTATCTTTAACTCATCTAAACATTAAGGACAATGCTTGTTCTAAGTTTGGCGGTGCACACACCCCTTTTAGACGTTGTAGTTTTGGTGTTTTGTATTTTGTAAGAATAATCAATGCTGAAGCATTACAGTTGCATGAGCTGTATGGCTGAGAATATTGAAAAACAAAAGTTATGTATTTTGTTCTAAAAAAATTGTAAGAATTAAAAAAAAAAGAAGAGAAAAGAGAAAAAAAAAAGTTAGAAAAAAATTATAAAAAAAAGAAGAAAAAGAAAAAAAAAGAATATAGTTTGTTTTATTTTTATCTTTTGGGAGTGTGTGCCTTTCTCCTTTGTTGATGTTGCCGTTTAGAATAAGTCCTAAATTAAGATGTTAAATTATGCTCCTGGATGATAGTCACTTTAACCATATTTACCCATCCTTAACCTTAGCCTTACATTACAAGCCATAAAGTCCTTTTGATTTGTGAGTGGCATAGATTCCATTAGTGGAGAAAACGTTAAAGGTCAAGTGGAGTGAAAATAAGTAACATTGATGATCATTGAGCTTGATGAAAGAGCTTGAGTCATGTTGAAAAGTTGTGCTAGCTGATGTTGAGACATCTTGTTTATGGAACTTGGGACTTCAAATTTGATTAAGGTGCTTTGTTAAACCGATGAGATATGTTTTTAATAATTTCATGTTGATCATAGACTATTTTGTTAAGTCTTTCTTTTTCCAATTTTGCTGAGGGCATGATACAATGTTGCTTAGGCTAAATTTGACTATCTCATGAGGGCTTATGTGTCGTTTGTTTGTTTGTTTTTATCCTTTGTTTGTGTCTTTGTTGCTTGGGGACAAGCAACATCTTAAGTTTGGAAGTGTGATAACTCCCTTTAGGAGTTAATATTTTAGTGTTTTATAGGTGTATTTTATGTTCTTTTTAGTGTTTCTAACTCATTTTAGGTTGTTTTTGCATTGTATTTATCTTTGTTTGCATTCTATGTCTTGTAAAGTTGTGTTTTGATGTTTTGCAAGGAAAAAGAGTGAGATTAACCAGGTTTCATGCCAAAGAAGTGAAGAGTAATCTGCTGAAAGTTATGCTGCAGCATAGGAGTAGCATTACTGCGAGCTGAGAGACTGTACCAGGGGGGACCACCTGCAGACAGAATTAGCTTACTTTTCAGATTCTGTCTCAAAAGTAGGACAGGTGTCAACTGTTGTGAGCCCTCAGAGTCAAAGGGCAGGATGGAGAGCCATGTGTAGGATGGAGATTCATTGGAAGTAAAAAGAGTGTAGATATTTTGAGAGCAAAGAGAGAGAAAAATACATTCAACAATTATTCTTCTTCAACAAGCCAAGTTTTTAGAGAGAGAAAATTTGGGGGCTGCAGCGCAGAGATGGAGGAAGAAGAGCAGCAGCAGCTGGACACCTTGCTGCTGGTTTTTCTACACCTCTAGTTTATATTTGTAGTTGATAGATGAATGATAGTTGGATTATCGTTATTATCATTTATTTTCTTTTTAGTTTAAGCATGCGCTAAACTCCTAATGCTTGGGTTGATAACTGGTTTATTTGCTTGAATATATGTTAGAGCTGTTCTTGTTTCAAATCTGGTGTTTGATTATGATTTTGGTTTGTTTGATTCCTTAAACACGACGGTGGCAAGGAATATTTCACCTAGGGACACCGAAAGGAGATCTAGGCTTAGGAAGTCATAATCAATCTTAAATTCTTGTGTAGACATACAAAGAACTTAGACTTATAAGAACCCCTGTTTTGATAATTTCATTTGAAGATTAATTCTGTCATAGACATATGAAGATTAATAAGAAAATGCAGATCTAGTAGTGTGAGAACATGCTAGACAGTGTAGAGAGAGGTTACAAGACCCATAATTGATGTCTGAACCATGCTGCAGCATATAGGAAAATAGATAACCAAAAGTTAGCAACCCAAGTGAATTTTCTCTTATTGTTAAACCTTATTTCTGAAGTTTTTATGGTTTTAATTTATGAAGAACAGTTATTAATCAATTTAGCTTTAATTGATTTTATCATTTGCGCATTTATGCAATTTTAGTTTAGAAAACCATCACATAAACCTATTTTGCAAGCAATATTGTGTGCACGACTTGATTAAACACTCTCTAGGGTTCGATATCTGGTCTCCGAGACTATATTACTTGTCGATTGCGTATACTTGCGCATAGTTCTGTAGTTACCCTACTGCAGCAACAACAAGAACTCATCGAGACGATCAATTTGGTACAAGTTTTCAAAGAGTTCCATCCTTTATTGATGGAGATATCGTGGTTTGTACCGAACTCTTCATGTAAGCACTAATAAAGTTTGTACTTGATCAACCCACAACTCCGATGCTCGAATGTATGCAACAAAAGTTGTACAACTCATCAAGAAGATCGATTTGGTACAAGTTTTCAAAGAGTTCCATCCATTATTGATGGACATATCGTGGATTGTACCGAACTCTTCATGTAAGCACTTATAAAATTGATTCTAGATCAACCCACAACTCCGATGTTTGAATGTGTACAACATACTTGTAGAACTCATCGAGATGATCGATTTGGTACAAGTTTTCAAAGAGTTCCATCCTTTATTGATGGAGATATCGTGGTTTGTACCAAACTCTTCATGTAAGCACTTATAAATTTAATTCTAGATCAACCCACAACTTCGATGCTCGAATGCGTGCAACATACTTGTGGAACTCATCGATACGATCGATTTGGTACAAGTTTTCAAAGATTTCCATCCTTTGTTGATGGAGATATCGTGGTTTGTACTGAACTCTTCATGTAAGCACTTACAAAGTTTATTCTTGATCGACCCACAACTCAGATGCTCAAATGTGTGGCACATACTTGTAGAACTCATCAAGAAGATCGATTTGGAGCCAGTTTTCAAAGAGTTCCATCCATTATTGATGAACATATTGCGGTTTGTACCGAACTCTTCATGTAAGCACTTACGAAGTTGATTCTTGATCAATCGACAACTCAGATGATCAAATGTGTGCAACATACTTGTAGAACTCATCGAGACGATCGATTTGGTACAAGTTTTCAAAGAGTTCCATCCTTTGTTGATGGAGATATCGTGGTTTGTACCGAACTCTTCATGTGAGCACTTATAAAGTTGATTCTTGATCAACCCACAACTCTGATGCTCTAATGTGTGCAACATACTTGTACAACTCATCGAGATGATCGATTTGGTACATGTTTTCAAAGAGTTCCATCTATTCTTCACGGACATATCGTGGATTGTACCGAACTCTTCAAGTAAGCACTTAGAAAGTTGATTCTAGATCAACCCACAACTCCGATGCTCGAATGTGTGCAACATACTTGTAGAACTCATCGAGACGATCGATTTGGCACAAGTTTTCAAAGAGTTCCATCCATTATTGATGGAGATATCGGGGTTTGTACCGAACTCTTCATGTAAGCACTTATAAATTTTATTCTAGATCAACCCACAACTTCGATGCTCGAATGCGTGCTACATACTTGTAGAACTCATCGAAAGGCCGATTTGGTACAAGTTTTCAAAGTGTTCCATCCTTTGTTGATGGAGATATCGTGGTTTGTACTGAACTCTTCATGTAAGAACTTATAAAGTTGATTTTTGATCAACCCACAACTCAGATGCTCAAATGTGTGCCACATACTTGTAGAAATCATCGAGACGATTAATTTTGTATAAGTTTTCAAAGAGTTCCATCCATTATTGATGGAGATATTGTGGCTTGTACCGAACTCTTCATGTAAGCACTTATAAAGTTTATTCCAGATCAACCCACAACTTCGATCCTCGAATGCGTGCAACATACTCGTATAACTCATCGAGACGATCGATTTGGTACAAGTTTTCAAATAGTTCCATCCTTTGTTGATGGAGATATCGTGGTTTGTACCGAACTCTTCATGTAAGAACTTATAAAGTTAATTCTTGACTTACCCACAACTCAGATGCTCAAATGTGTGCAACATACTTGTAGAACTCATCGAGAAGATCAATTTGGTACAAGTTTTCAAAGAGTTCCATCCTTTGTTGATGGAGATATCGTGGTGTGTACCAAACTATTCATGTAAGCACTTATAAATTTGATTCTAGATCAACCCTCAACTTCAATGCTCGAATGCATGAAATATACTTGTAGAACTCATCAAGACGATCAATTTGGTACAAGTTTTCAAAGAGTTCCATCCTTTGTTGATGGAGATATCGTGGTTTGTACCGAACTTTTCATGTAAGCACTAATAAAGTTGATTCTTGATCAACCCATAACTCCGATGCAATAATGTGTGCAACATACTTGTACAACTCATTAAGAAGATCGATTCGGTACAAGTTTGCAAAGAGTTCCTTCCATTATTGATGGACATATCATGGATTGTACCGAACTCTTCATGTAAGCACTTATAAAGTTGATTCTATATCAACCCACAACTCCGATGTTTGAATGTGTACAACATACTTGTAGAACTCATCGAGACGATCGATTTAGCATAAGTATTCATAGAGTTCCATCCATTATTGATGGACATATCATGAACTCTTCACGTAAGCACTTATAAATTTAATTCTAGATCAACCCACAACTTTGATGCTCGAATGCGTTCAACATACTTGTGGAACTCATCAATACGATCAATTTGGTACAAGTTTTCAAAGATTTCCATCCTTTGTTGATGGAGATATCGTGGTTTGTACTGAACTCTTCATGTAAGCACTTATAAAGTTTATTCTAGATCGACCCACAACTCAGATGCTCAAATGTGTGCCACATACTTGTAGTACTCATCAAGAAGATCGATTTGGTACAAGTTTTCAAAGAGGTCCATCCATTATTGATTGAGATATCGTGGTTTGTACCGAACTCTTCATGTAAGCACTTACAAAGTTGATTCTTGATCAACCGACAACTCAGATGATCAAATGTGTGCAACATACTTGTAGAACTCATCGAGACGATCGATTTGGTACAAGTTTTCAATGAGTTCCATCCTTTGTTGATGGAGATATTGTGGTTTGTACCGAACTCTTCATATAAGCACTTATAAAGTTGATTCTTGATCAACCAACAACTATGATGCTCTAATGTGTGCAACATACTTGTACAACTCATCGAGAGAATCGATTTGGTACAAGTTTTCAAAGAGTTCCATCTATTATTGATGGAGACATCATGGTTTGTACCGAACACTTCATGTAAGCACTTATAAATTTGATTCAAGATCAACCCACAACATCGATGCTCGAATGCGTGCAATATACTTGTGGAACTCATCGAGACGATCGATTTGGTACAAGTTTTCAAAGAGTTCCATCCATTATTGATGGAGAAATTGTGGTTTGTACCGAACTCTTCATGTAAGAACTTATAAATTTGATTCTAGATCAACCCACAACTTCGATGCTCGAATGCGTGCAACATACTTGTAGAACTCAGCGTGACGGCCGATTTGGTACAAGTTTTCAAAGTGTTCCATCCGTTGTTGATGGAGATATCGTGGTTTGTACTGAACTCTTCATGTAAGCACTTATAAAGTTGATTTTTGATCAACCCACAACTCAGATGCTCAAATGTGGGCCACATACTTGTAGAACTCATCGAGACGATTAATTTGGTACATGTTTTCAAAGAGTTCCATCCATTATTGATGGAGATATTGTGGTTTGTACCGAACTCTTCATGTAAGCACATATAAAGTTGATTCTAGATCAATCCACAACTTCGATGCTCGAATGCGTGTAACATACTTGTATAACTCATCGAGACAATCGATTTGGTACAAGTTTTCAAAGAGTTCCATCCTTTGTTGATGGAGATATCGTGGTTTGTACCGAACACTTCATGTAAGCACTTATAAAGTTGTTTCTTGATAAACCCATTACTCCGATGCAATAATGTGTGCAACATACTTGTACAACTCATCAAGAAGATCGATTTGGTACAAGTTTTCAAAGAGTTCCATCCATTATTGATGGACATATCGTGGATTGTACCGAACTCTTCATCTAAGCACATATAAAGTTGATTCTAGATCAACCCACAACTCCGATGTTTGAATGTGTACAACATATTTGTAGAACTCATCGAGACAATCAATTTGGTACAAGTTTTCAAAGAGTTCCATCCTTTATTGATGGAGATATCATGGTTTGTACCGAACTCTTCATGTAAGCACTTATAAATTTGATTCAAGATCAACCCACAACTTCGATGCTCGAATGCATGCAACATAATTGTGGAACTCACCGATACAATCGATTTGGTACAAGTTTTCAAAGATTTTCATCCTTTGTTGATGGAGATATCGTAGTTTTTACTGAACTCTTCATGTAAGCACTTATAAAGTTAATTCTTTATCAACCCACAACTCAGATGCTCAATTGTGTGCAACATACTTGTAGAACTCATCGAGACGATCGATTTGGTACAAGTTTTCAAAGAGTTTCATCCTTTGTTGATGGAAATAACGTGGTTTGTACCAAACTCTTCATGTAAGCACTTATAAAGTTGATTCTTGATCAACCCACAACTCTGATGCTCTAATGTGTGCAACATACTTGTACAACTTATCGAGACGATCGATTTGGTACAAGTTTTCAAAGAGTTCCATTCATTATTGATGGACATATCGTGGATTGTACCGAACTCTTCATGTAAGCACTTAGAAAGTTGATTCTAGATCAACCCACAACTCCGATGCTCGAATGTGTGCAACATACTTGTAGAACTCATCGAGACGATTGATTTGGTACAAGTTTTCAAAGAGTTCCATCCATTATTGATGGAGATATTGTGGCTTGTACCGAACTCTTCATGTAAGCACTTATAAAGTTTATTCTAGATCAACCCACAACTTCGATCCTCGAATGCGTGCAACATACTTGTATAACTCATCGAGACGATCGATTTGGTACAAGTTTTCAAATAGTTCCATCCTTTATTGATGGAGATATCGTGGTTTGTACCGAACTCTTCATGTAAGAACATATAAAGTTAATTCTTGACTAACCTACAACTCAGATGCTCAAATGTGTGCAACATACTTGTAGAACTCATCGAGACGATCAATTTGGTACAAGTTTTCAAAGAGTTCCATCCGTTGTTGATGGAGATATCGTGGTTTGTACCGAACTATTCATCTAAGCACTTATAAATTTTATTCTAGATCAACCCAAACTTCAATGCTCGAATGCGTGCAACATACTTGTAGAACTAATCGAGACGATCGATTTGGTACAAGTTTTCAAAGAGTTCCATCCTTTGTTGATGGAGATATCGTGGTTTGTACTGAACTCTTCATGTAAGCACTTATAAAGTTGATTCTTGATCAACCCACAACTCAGATGTTCAAATGTGTGCCACATACTTGTAGAACTCATCGGAACGATTGATTTGGTACATGTTTTCAAAAAGTTACATCCATTATTGATGGATATATCGTGGATTGTACCGAATTCTTCATGTAAGCACTCAGAAAGTTGATTCTAGATCAAACCACAACTCCGATGCTAGAATGTGTGCAACATACTTGTAGAACTCATCGAGACGATCGATTTGGTAAAAGTTTTCAAAGAGTTCCATTTATTATTGATGGAGATATCGTGGTTTGTACCAAACTCTTCATGTGAGCACTTATAAAGTTGATTCTAGAACAACCCACAACTTCGATGCTCGAATGCGTGCAACATACTTGTAGAACTCATCGAGACGATTGATTTGGAACAAGTTTTCAAAGAGTTCCATCCTTTGTTGTTGGAAATATCGTGGTTTGTACCAAACTCTTCATGTAAGCACTTATAAAGTTGATTCTTGATCAATCCACAACTCAGATGCTCAAATGTGTGCAACATACTTGTAGAACTCATCGAGACGATCGATTTGGTGCAAATTTTCAAAGAGTTCCATCCTTTCTTGATGGAGATATCGTGGTTTGTACCGAACTCTTCATGTAAGCACTTATAAAGTTGATTCTTTATCAACCCACAACTCAGATGCTCAATTGTGTGCAACATACTTGTAGAACTAATCGAGACGATCGATTTGGTACTCGTTTTCAAAGAGTTCCATCCTTTGTTGATGGATATATCGTGGTTTGTACCGAACTCTTCATGTATGCACTTATAAAGTTGATTCTTGATCAACCCACAACTTTGATGCTCTAATGTATGCAACATACTTGTACAACTCATCGAGACGATCGATTTGGTACAAGTTTTCAAAGAGTTCCATCCATTATTGATTGACATATCGTGGATTGTACCGAACTCTTCATGTAAGCACTTAGATAGTTGATTCTAGATCAACCCACAACTCCGATGCTCGAATGTGTGCAACATACTTGTAGAACTCATCGAGACGATTGATTTGGTATAAGTTTTCAAAGAGTTCCATCCTTTGTTGATGGAGATATCGTGGTTTGTACCGAACTATTCATCTAAGCACTTATAAATTTTATTCTAGATCAACCCAAACTTCAATGCTCGAATGCGTGCAACATACTTGTATAACTAATCGAGACGATCGATTTGGTTCAAGTTTTCAAAGAGTTCCATCCTTTGTTGATGGAGATATCGTGGTTTGTACTGAACTCTTCATGTAAGCACTTATAAAGTTGATTCTTGATCAACCCACAACTCAGATGTTCAAATGTGTGCCACATACTTGTAGAACTCATTGGGACGATCGATTTGGTACATGTTTTCAAAGAGTTACATCCATTATTGATGGATATATCGTGGATTGTACCGAATTCTTCATGTAAGCACTCAGAAAGTTGATTCTAGATCAAACCACAACTCCGATGCTTGAATCTGTGCAACATACTTGTAGAAATCATCGAGACGATCGATTTGGTACAAGTTTTCAAAGAGTTCCATCTATTATTGATGGAGATATCGTGGTTTGTACCAAACTCTTCATGTGAGCACTTATAAAGTTGATTCTAGATCAACCCACAACTTCGACGCTCGAATGCGTGCAACATACTTGTAGAACTCATCGAGACGATCGATTTGGAACAAGTTTTCAAAGAGTTCCTTCCTTTGTTGTTGGAAATATCGTGGTTTGTACCAAACTCTTCATGTAAGCACTTATAAAGTTGATTCTTGATCAATCCACAACTTAGATGCTCAAATGTGTGCAACATACTTGTAGAACTCATCAAGACGATCGATTTGGTGCAAATTTTCAAAGAGTTCCATCCTTTCTTGATGGAGATATCGTGGTTTGTACCGAACTCTTCATGTAAGCACTTATAAAGTTGATTCTTTATCAACCCACAACTCAGATGCTCAATTGTGTGCAACATACTTGTAGAACTCATCGAGACGATCGATTTGGTACAAGTTTTCAAAGAGTTTCATCCTTTGTTGATGGAGATATCGTGGTTTGTACCGAACTCTTCATGTAAGCACTTATAAAGTTGATTCTTGATCAACCCACAACTCTGATGCTCTAATGTGTGTAACATACTTGTACAACTCATCGAGACGATCGATTTGGTACAAGTTTTCAAAGAGTTCCATCCATTATTGATTGACATATCGTGGATTGTACCGAACTCTTCATGTAAGCACTTAGAAAGTTGATTCTAGATCAACCCACAACTCCGATGCTCGAATGTGTGCAACATACTTGTAGAACTCATCGAGACGATTGATTTGGTACAAGTTTTCAAAGAGTTCCATCCATTATTGATGGAGATATTGTGGTTTGTACCGAACTCTTCATGTAAGCACTTAAAAAGTTTATTCTAGATCAACCCACAACTTCGAGATGCGTGCAACATACTTGTATAACTCATCGAGACGATCGATTTGGTACAAGTTTTCTAATAGTTCCATCCTTTATTGATGGAGATATCGTGGATTGTACCGAACTCTTCATGTAAGAACTTATAAAGTGTGCAACAAATGTGTGCAACATACTTGTAGAACTCATCGAGACGATCAATTTGGTACAAGTTTTCAAAGAATTCCATCCTTTGTTGATGGAGATATCGTGGTTTGTACCGAACTATTCATGTAAGCACTTATAAATTTTATTCTAGATCAACCCACAACTTCAATGCTCGAATGCGTGCAACATACTTGTAGAACTAATCGAGACGATCGATTTGGTACAAGTTTTCAAAGAGTTCCATCCTTTGTTGATGGAGATATCGTGGTTTGTACTGAACTCTTCATATAAGCACTTATAAAGTTGATTCTTGATCAACCAACAACTCAGATGCTCAAATGTGTGCCACATACTTGTAGAACTCATCGGGACGATCGATTTGGTACATGTTTTCAAAGAGTTCCATCCATTATTGATGGATATATCGTGGATTGTACCGAACTCTTCATGTAAGCACTCAAAAAGTTGATTCTACATCAACCCACAACTCCGATGCTTGAATCTGTGCAACATACTTGTAGAACTCATCGAGACGATCGATGCGGTACAAGTTTTCAAAGAGTTCCATCTATTATTGATGGAGATATCATGGTTTGTACCAAACTCTTCATGTAAGCACTTATAAAGTTGATTCTAGATCAACCCACAACTTCGATGCTCAAATGCGTGCAACATACTTGTAGAACTAATCGAGACGATCGATTTAGAACAAGTTTTCAAAGAGTTCCATCCTTTGTTGTTGGAAATATCGTGGTTTGTACCGAACTCTTCATGTAAGCACTTATAAAGTCGATTCTTGATCAAGCCATAACTCCGATACAATAATGTGTGCAACATACTTGTACAACTCATAGAGAAGATCGATTTCGTACAAGTTTTCAAAGAGTTCCATCCATTATTGATGGACATATCGTGGCTCTTCATATAAGCACTTATAAAGATGATTCTAGATCAACCCACAACTCCGATGTTCGAATGTGTACAACATACTTGAGAACTCATCGAGACGATCGATTTGGAACAAGTTTTCAAAGAGTTCCATCCTTTATTGATGGAGATATCGTGGTTTATACCGAACACTTCATGTAAGCACTTATAAAGTTTATTCTTGATCAACCCACAACTCAGATGCTCAATTGTGTGCAACATACTTGTAGAACTCATCGAGACGAACGATTTGGTACAGGTTTTAAAAGAGTTCCATCCTTTGTTGATGGCGATATCGTGGTTTGTACCGAACTCTTCGTGTAAGCACTTATAAAGTTGATTCTTGATCAACCCACAACTCCGATGCTCGAATGTGTGCATCATACTTGTTGAACTCATCGAGACAATTGATTTGGTTCAAGTTTTCAAAGAGTTCCATCCATTATTGATGGAGATATCGTGGTTTATACCGAACTTTTCATGTAAGCACTTATAAATTTTATTCTAGATCAATCCACAACTTCAATGCTCGAATGCGTGCAACATACTAGTAGAACTAATCGAGACGATCGATTTGGTATAAGTTTTCGAAGAGTTTCATCCTTTGTTGATGGAGATATCGTGATTTGTACTGAACACTTCATGTAAGCACTTATAAAGTTGATTCTTGATAAACCCACAACTCAGATGCTCAAATGTGTGCCACATACTTGTAGAACTCATCGGGATGATCGATTTGGTACAAGTTTTCAAAGAGTTCAATCTATTATTGATGGATATATCGTGGATTGTACCGAACTCTTGAAGTAAGCACTCAGAAATTTTATTCTAGATCAACCCACAACTCCGATGATTGAATGTGTGCAACATACTTGTAGAACTCATCGAGACGATCGATTTGGTACAAGTTTTCAATGAGTTCCATCAATTATTGATGGAGATATCGTGGTTTGTCCCAAACTCTTCATGTAAGCACTTATAAAGTTGATTCTAGATCAACCCACAACTTCGATGCTCGAATGCGTGCAACATACTTGTAGAACTCATCGAGACGATCGATATGGTACAAGTTTTCAAAGAGTTCCATCCTTTGTTGCTGGAAATATCGTGGTTTGTATCGAACTGTTTATGTAATCACTTATAAAGTTTATTCTTGATCAACCCATAATTCCGATACAATAATGTGTGCAACATACTTGTACAACTCATCAAGAAGATCGATTTCGTTCAAGTTTTCAAAGAGTTCCATCCATTATTGATGGACATATCAGGGATTGTACCGAACTCTTCATATAAGCACTTATAAAGTTGATTCTAGATCAACCCACAACTCCGATGATCGAATGTGTACAACATACTTGTAGAATTTATCGAGACGATCAATTTGGAACAAGTTTTCAAAGAGTTTCATCCTTTATTGATGGAGATATCGTGGTTTATACCGAGCTCTTCATGTAAGCACTTATAAAGTTTATTCTTGATCAACCCACAACTCCGATGCTCGAATGTGTGCAACATACTTGTACAACTCATCGAGAAGATCGATTTGGTACAAGTTTTCAAAGAGTCCCATCCATTATTGATAGAGATATCGTGGTTTGTACCAAACTCTTCATGTAAGCACTTATAAAGTTGATACTAGATCAACCCACAACTCCGATGCTCGAATGCGTGCAACATACTTGTAGAACTCATCGAGACGATCGATTTGTAACAAGTTTTCAAAGAGTTCCATCCTTTATTAATGGAGATATCGTGGTTTCTACGAACTCTTCATGTAAGCACTAATAAAGTTTATTCTTGATCAACCCACAACTCAGATGCTCTAATGTGTGCAACATACTTGTAGAACTGATCGAGACGATTTATTTTGTACAAGTTTTCAAAGAATTCCATCCTTTGTTGATGGAGATATCATGGTTTGTACCGAACTTTTCATGTAAGCTCTAATAAAGTTGATTCTTGATCAACCCACAATTTCGATGTTCGAATGTGTGCAACATACTTGTAGAACTCATCGAGATGGTCGATTTGGTACAAGTTTTCACAGAGTTCCATCCAACTCTTTATGTAAGCACTTATAAAGTTGATTCTTGATCAACCCACAACTCATCGTGACGATCAATTTGGTACAAGTTTTCAAAGAGTTCTATCCATTGTTGATGCAGATATCGTGGTTTGTACCGAACTCTTCATTTAAATACCTATAAAGTTGATTCTCGATCAACCCACAACTCCAATGCTCGAATGTGTGCAACATACTTGTAGCATCGAGACGATAAATTTGGTACAAGTTTTCACAGAGTTCCATCGTTAGTAGATGGAGATATCGTGGTTTGTACCGAACTCTTCCTGTAAGCACTTATAAAGTTTATTCTTGATCAACCCACAACTCCAATGCTCTAATGTGTGCATCATACTTGTACAACTCATCGAGACGATCGATTTGGTTAACGTATTCAAAGAGTTCCATCCATTATTATTGATAGAGATATCGTGTTTTGTACCGAACTCTTCATGTAAGCACTTTTAAAGTTGATTCTAGATCAACCCACAACTCCGATGCTCGAATATGTGCTACACACTTGTAGAACTCATCGAGACGATCAATAAGGTACAAATTTTCAAAGAGTTCCATCCTTTGTTGATGGAGATATCGTGATTTGTATCGAACTCTTCATGTAAGCACTTATAAAGTTGATTCTTAATCAACCCACAACTCAGATGCTTAAATGTGTGCAACAAACTTGTAGAACTCATTGAGACGATCGATTTAGTATAAGTTTTCAATGAGTTCCATCCTTCGTTGATGGAGATATCGTGGTTTGTATCGAACTATTCATGTAAGCACTTATAAAGTTGATTCTAGATCAACCCACAACTCTGATGCTTCAATATGTGCAACATACTTGTAGAACTCATCGAGACGATCGATTTGGTACAAGTTTTCAATACAACTCCAATGTAAGCACTTATAAAGTTGATTCTTGATTAACCCACAACTCCAATGCTCTAATGTGTGTAGGGGTGGCAATTGGGTTGAGTTCGGGTTGGCAGGTCGGGTTGAGACCTAATATTAACACGTTATATTCCAACCCGAACACGACCCATTTATTTTTTCAGGTCAGAAAGTTCAACCCAAATCCAACCTGTTTATTTTCAGGTCGACCCGAGAATAACCCAAATGACCCGTTTAATCTTATTCAAATATTCTAACCAAATTTAAAAAATAAGATATATAAATCTTTTTAGTTCAAATCTTATTTAAATATTCTAACCAAATTTAAAATTAAAATAAATTAATATATATATATATATATATATTAAAGTAAAGTAGTAAAATAAATTGTTCACTCCAAAAATTAACATAATTTTTTGTTTTTATTTTTATTGTATTTATTATATTATAACATATTTACAATAAAAAATAATTAAAAATATTAAAAAATTATATTTGTCACTTTTTCTGTAAATTGTTATATCTCATTAATTTATTATATTTACTATTCTTTTAGAATAATACAAACATAACATTATTATAGGATAATATTAAAATCAAATCTCTTAGATTTTTTTTATTGTGCTTCTTTTTATTTTTATTAAATGTATATATAGTTTGACGTATAATGTAGAAAATAATTTATATTCTAATATGTGAAACATTAATGAATAAAAATTAATATATTAAAAATAATCTATAAAAATATTACGACATATATCTCTATTATTTTCATCTTAATATATCATAAAATAAAATATCATATACTCCCTCCGTCCCACTTCATTAGTCCCTCTTTCCTTTTTCGTTCGTCCCATTTAATTGTCCATTTACCTAAAATGGAAAGTTAATCTCCACTCACTAATAAAATACTCATTTCTTCTAACTCTACTCGCATTGGTTATTGTGTCAAATCTCAAGGGGACTAATCAACCGGGACGGAGGGAGTAATTAATTTGCACATAGTGCGGTTGTAAATCATTACATTACATTAATTTTATTTTACTTAATATATTTTAATGTTATAGCTCATACATATATAATATATTTTAGTAAAACCTTATGTTTTCACTATATATATTTTTTTTATAAGTTTTATATTTTATCTACTTGCTTTGGTATTATCAAATATATAAAAATAGTTAGATGTATAATATAAAAAATATATATTATAAATATACTAATATATGAAGATATATATAATATGTTTATAATCTTATAATTATATTTTAAATAATTAGATAATCTATTTATAAAGTATATTAACAGAGAATAGTGAAAAAACTATTCCCATAAAAAATATTATATCAATTTTTTTTTATAATATTTATTATATTATAACATGAATATATTCTTTATAATAAAAGATATAACAAATTTATATTTGTCATTTTTTTAATTATATTTACTATTTTTTATATAATACAATTATACTATATTTAATAGGACAATTTTGTAATCAAACCTAATAGAATTTGTGTTAGGTATATATTTTTGAAAAAATTTCATTATTATTATTATTATATATGTATAATTTGACGTATAATATAGAATTTAATTTACAGTATAACACATTGAATATAATATTGATGAATAAAAATCAAATATATTAAAAAAATTGCTAAAATGGTAAGATATAAAACTTTATTTATTTCAAATTAATAATTTTGCGGGATATTCGCGTTACGCGGGTTGACCCACAGGTGACCCGAACCCGACCCAAAATTTAATTGGGTTCAACCCAAAATTTACCCAACATTTAAATGGGTTGACCCAACCCGCTAATTTCGTGTTAGGTTCAGGTCGGGTTATCGGGTCGAGTCAGAGATTGCCGCCCATAAATGTGTGCAAAATACTTGTAGAACTCATCGAGATGATCAATTTGGTAACAATTTTCAAAGAGTTCCATCCTCTGTTGATGCAGATATCGTGGTTTGTAGCGAACTCTTCATGTAAGCACATATAAAGTTGATTCTAGATCAACCCACAACTCAGATGCTCAAATATGTGCAACATACTTGTAGAACTCATCGAGATGATCGATTTGGAAAAAGTTTTCAAAGAGTTCCATCCTTTGTTGATGGAGATATCGTGGCTTATACCGAACTCTTCATGTAAACACTCATAAAGTTGATTCCTGATAAACCCACAACTCCGATGCTCTAATGTGCGCAACATACTTGTACAACTCATCGAGACGATCGATTTGGTACAAGTTTTCAAAGAGTTCCATCCATTATTGATGGAGATATCGTGGATTGTACCGAACTCTTCATGTAAGCACTTATAAAGTTGATTCTAGATCAACCCACAACTCTGATGTTCGAATGTGCACAACATACTTGTAGAACTTATCGAGACGATCGATTTGGTACAAGTTTTCAAAGAGTTCCATCCTTTGTTTATGGAGATATCGTGGTTTGTACCGAACTCTACATGTAAGTATTTATAAAGTTGATTCATGTGATACCCACAACTCCGATGCTCGTATGTGTGCAACATACTTGTAGAACTCATCGAGATGATCAATTTGGTGCAAATTTTCAAAGAGTTCCATCCTTAGTTGATGCAGATATTGTGTTTTGTACCAAACTCTTCATGTAAGCACTTATAAAGGTCATTCTAGATCAACCGACAACTCCGATGCTTTAATATGTGCAACATACTTTTACAACCCATCGAGACGATCGAGACGATCGATTTGGTACAAGGTTTCAAAGAGTTCCATCCAGTATTAATAGAGATATCGTGGTTTGTATCGAACTCTTCATGTAAGCACTTATAAAGTTGATTCTAGATCAACCCACAACTCCGAAGCTCTAATGTGTGCAACATACATGTAGAACTCTTCGAGACGATTTATTGGGTACAAGTTTTCAAAGAGTTCCATCCTCTGTTGATGGAGATATCGTGGTTTATACCGAACTCTTCATTTGAATTCCTATAAAGTTGATTCCCGATCAACCCACAACTCCGATGCTCGAATATGTGCAACATACTTGTAGCATCGAGACGATCAATTTGGTACAAGTTTTCAAAGAGTTCCATCGTTTGTTGATGGAGATATCGTGGTTTGTACCGAACTCTTCATGTAAGCACTTTTAAAGTTTATTCTTGATCAACCCACAAGTCCGATGCTCGTATGTGTGCAACATACTTGTAGTACTCATCAAGACGATCAATTTGGTACAAATTTTCAAAGAGTTCCATCCTCTGTTGATGCAGATATCATGGTTTGTACCGAACTCTTCATGTAAGCACTTATAAAGTTGATTCTAGATCAACCCACAACTCAGATGCTCTAATCTGTGCAACATACTTGTATAACTCATCGAGACGATCGATTTGGTATAAGTTTTCAAAGAGTTCCATCCTTTGTTGATGGAGATATCGTGGTTTGTACCGAACTCCTCATGTAAGCACTCATAAAGTTGATTCTTGATCAACCCACAACTCCGATGCTCTAATGTGTGCTACATACTTGTACAACTCATCGAGACGATCGATTTGGTACAAGTTTTCAAAGAGTTCCAAACATTATCGATGGAGATATCGTGGATTGTACCGAACTATTCATGTAAGCACTTATAAAGGTGATTCTTTATCAACCCACAACTCAGATGCTCAATTGTGTGCAACATACTTGTAGAACTCATCGAGACGATCGATTTATATCAATGTGTGCCCCACACCAGCATACCAAGCCATCCAAGATAAGATGCTTATTACTGCGTATGCTGCAGCCTACACCGACAGTTTATCCTGGAACTGTCTCAGCTGTGATAACTATTTATATCTCGCTAGGTCAAACGATCCATACGATCTTCCGTGATCTTCTACACACCGTATGATCTCCCTATCGACGAGATAAGAGGATAATTGCATTTGCGACACATGTTTGTTAATTCAGACAGGAGATGAACATACAACATTTATGATTCCCAGTATATTAACCAATCGACCTTGTACATAATATACCAATCATAATGCTTTCAGTATATAAATCCATCAATCTCCCACTTATACTCAAAGCATTATACAGGTGATTTCCAGAGTATAACGCGTCTAAACTAATCTAGCTATTACATCAAACATTCTACGTGGATAGCTTTGCCCTCAGCCCAAGGTTACGTACATGCATCTCGTAGACCTTCTGAGGCAGAGCCTTTGTGAATGGATCCGCTAGATTATTTCTTGTATCAATCTTCTCTACTAGCACATCACCCCTTGCTACGATTTCTCGTATAATATGGTACTTCCTTTCAATGTGTTTTGTTGCTCTGTGAGTTCGTGGTTCCTTTGAATTAGCCACAGCTCCCGAATTATCACAGTATATCGTGATTGACTTGGGCAGCTTAGGAATCACATCCAACTCCAGAAGAAAGTTTCGAAACCATACCGCTTCTTTCGAAGCTTTAGAAGCTGCCACATATTCTGCTTCCATGGTGGAGTCCGCAATGCACTTCTGCTTTGCACTCCTCCATGATATGGCCCCACCTCCCAATGTAAACACATAGCCAGAGGTGGACTTCTTTTCGTCTCGATCTGCCTGGAAATCCGAATCAGTATAACCCACAGGGCACAACTCCTCACACTGATAGACGAGACAGTAGTCTATGGTCTTTTTTAGGTATTTGAGTATGTGCTTTACCGTGGTCCAATGCGCCTGTCCAGGGTTAGACTGGTATCTCGCTACCATGCCTACAGCAAAGCAGATATCTGGCCTCGTACATAGCATTGCATACATGAGGCTCCCCACGGCCGATGCATACGGCACGTTCCTCATTTCATCTTTCTCCCTTTGTGTCACCGGACACTGATCCTTGGAAAGATATATGCCATGTCTGAAGAGCAACAGACCTTTCTTGGCAGTTTGCATGCTGAAACGGGCAATCACAGTATCCACATATGATCCTTGAGACAAGGTCAGCATCCTTTTATTGCGCTCCCGCAATACTTTTACCCCTAGGATGTATCCAGCCTCCCCAAGGTCCTTCATATGAAACTGCTCGGATAACCACCCCTTTATGCCCAACAATACTTCCACATTGTCGCCAAATAGGAGAATATCATCTACATAAAGTGCAAGGAACACCACGCTTTCGCTGACACATAGACGGTACACGCAACTCTCGTTTGAGCAGTTTGAAAATCCATAGGATTTAATCACTTCATCAAAACGCAGATTCCATGACCGTGAAGCTTGTTTAAGTCCATACAGCGACTTCCTTAGCTTCCAGACCAAATGTTCTTCGCCTTTCTGCACATAACCTTCTGGCTGTTGCATATAGAAGTCCCTACCTTCTTCAAGGTACCCGTTTAGAAACGCGGTTTTGACATCCATCTGCCAGATTTCTAGGTCCTTATGTGCTGCTATGGCTAGGAGTATACGAATGGACTTAAGCATGGCTACCGGTGAGAAGGTCTCGTCATAGTCTACACCTTCTTTCTGACTATAACCCTTCGCCACCAGCCTTGCTTTGAAAGCTGTAATTTCACCATTCGCTCCTTTCTTTCTTTTGTATACCCATTTGCACCCTATGGCTCGACAGCCATCTGGCAAATCAGTTTTCTGTTATACATCCATAGCCGTAATGGATTCTATTTCAGAATCCATGGCGATCAGCCATTTGTCTGCATCCTTATCAGATACCGCCTCGTCATATGTCCAGGGATCGGTATCATCCAGACCGTTTTCCAGGATCAAGTCAGAAGACTCTCGCACGAACATGTACCTTTCGGGTTGGTGGACAACCCTCCCACTGCGACGAGGCATCTGTACCGTGTCAGTAGTTGGCACAGTACGCGTTGGTCCCATACCTTGCATTAGTGGCAGTGTTGGTATAGCCTCACCTGTTGTAGGTGGATTTACCATTACACTGGGCTTTCCTTATGGAATTGCTTCTTTGTCCTCAAGCTCGTGGAGGACAATTTCACTCTTGGATCTGTGGTTTCTTACATATTCGTCCTCCAAGAACCTCGCGTTGGTACTGACAACGACTTTCTGATTCTCAGGACAATAGAAGTAACCACCTTTCGTTTGCCTGGGATACCCTACAAACAGCATCAGCTTACACCAACTTTCTAACTTATCAGGTTCCTTTGTCAGCACATATGCCGGACAACCCCTAACCCTCACTCTGTTCAAACTTGGCTTTCGCCCATACCAGAGTTCCAGAGGTGTTTTAGGAACTGATTTAGAAGGTACCAGGTTAAGCAAATAGGCCGCTGTCTCCAAGGCATATCCCCAAAACGAAATCGGCAAGATTGCATAACTCATCATTGACCTGACCATTTCCAAGAGAGTTCTATTTCTTCTTTCCGCTACACCATTTTGTTGAGGGGTTCCTGGTGCAGTCCACTGGGACGTAATCCCGTTATCTGACAAGTACTGCAAGAACTCGTTACTGAGGTATTCTCCACCACGATCTGATCGTAGTGTCTTGATAGTCTTACCTAGCTTCTTTTCTACCTCAGTCCTAAACTCTTTGAATTTCTCAAAGCATTCAGACTTATGGCGAAGCAAATAGACATATCCAAATCTTGAGTAATCGTCAATGAATGTGGCGAAATACTCATAACCTCCACGAGCTTGCGTAGACATTGGTCCACATAAGTCAGAGTGGATCAATTCCAACACATTCTCTGCTCGAGACTGACTTGCCTTGAAAGGCCTGGTCGTCATCTTTCCTTCTATACAGGACTCACAGATTTGATGCGGTACCACTTGGAAAGAATCCAAGAGCCCATCGCATGCTAATCTTTTGATCCTCTTTAGATTGATGTGACCTAGTCTTAAGTGCCAGAGATATGTTTGATCCTCATCGGAAGAAAACTTTCTCTTTAAATGATTATTATTATTGGATGAGTTTGCAACATTCACGGAAGATTTATGCATACAATCAATAATATAGAGAGAGTCAATCAGTTTGCCATGACAGATAACACCGTTATTACCAATGATAGAAACTCCACTATCAAAAATAACTGAATATCCATCACAAAATAACTTGGAAACTGAAATTAAGTTCCGCCGAAAAACCGGCACATATAAAACATCTCTCAAAATCAGAACATTGTTTTCAAAGCATAAAGTAAAATCTCCAATGGCTACTGCTGAGACTCGCTCTCCGCTGCCCATTGAGATGGTAATCTCGTCATGCCTCAGCTGCCTTGTCGGCCTGAACCCCTGCAAAGTATAACAAACATGATCAGTAGCTCCAGTATCCACTACCCAAGAATGGGTAGAAACCGATGCTAAACATGTTTCCGTTATAAATGCACATGACATCCCTTGTCTACCCGTGCTAGGCACTAGACAATCTACTTCACTTCGCTTGCGTTTGCATGGCCTGATGACACCTTCTGCTAAATCAGCTTCATCTAACCTTTTAAGCATTTCCTTTGCTTCAGCAACTGTCTTGTCAAAAGATGACAAAGTTGGAGCAAATTCTAATGCCCTAAGATTAGAATCCTCTCGCATCAGGAGTAAGAGTAACTCAGGAAGAGTGAACTCGCGCTTGGTACCGAGGGACTTGATGAAATCATCATAAGAATCAGAGAGAGAGTGCACGACAATCAATATTTCTGCCCGCTTACTGACTTGTCCACCTCTCATTCTGTACTTTCTCATAATTCTCATCATACAGATAAAATGCAGAAGCAACGAACTCCCATCAGTCATTCTCTTGCAGATCAGGTCCTCTACAAGATTGTAACTAACAGTTCGTCTCACCTTCCCATAAACCTTCACAAGGTCCCTCCATATCTCAACAGTAGATCCGAACTTCTTGTGCTTGAGCTTTAATTCTCTAGACAGACTCTTCATGATGAGTTTGCGGGCAAACCCATCAGAAGCTACCCATCTGTCATAGAATTCTCGCTCATAACCAGTACAGTTCCAATACTTAGGAGTCAAAGGGTCCATGTAAAGAATATGGGCATGTTTTGCAGTGCAGAGTATTTCCATGAAGCATAACTTCCACTCAGGAAAATTCGGACCAGTTAAAGGGTTTGTTATTAAGAGGTTGACAACGTGAGCAATAGACATGTCTGAAAACCAGAAATTAAAACATAGTCGCAAACTATTGAAACAATTAAATATTAAAACCTTATGATAAAGCAATATTAATGTTTCCTCCAATTTGCCTAAGTATTACTATTGCAAGCCACACATGTGGACGTTTACAACAAAACACTTAACCAGACTGCATCTTTCAATTCCAGTCCTTTAATTCCAATCCATGCCCAGGTTCCTTAGACAAATGGAATTAATAATTGGAGACTAACTTAAGACCATATTATCCTACTGAGCAGGGACATCACAAATGAGTTATACTCTGGATAACATCTAAGCTACCTTACCACCAAAGCCAACCCTCCCATATAAGGATCTATTAGAACACACCCGATCCCTATAATAAGGTTGTCTCATTTAATTCAATCCCTAGAGAACTTATGAAAATTCAATACGCAAGCTACACATGTAGATGTTTACGCATGAACTCCCACTTCTCACATTAAAATAAATGTTTGTTTTAAGAAATCCTATCTATTAGAACTTATGAATAATAAATTAAGTAAGCTACACATGTAGACGTTTACCTAATAAATTACCCACTTCCAATAAAGGATCGCTTTGTGGAGGTCTTACTTAATTATGAGCTTAGTAATTTTTTAGTTCATAAGGTTCAATTGCACAGATTATTTTATGTAGCCATAATTATAACATTGCTAAAATTCTATCATGCATGGCATGAACCCCGAATTTATAGTTATAATTAATTACATAAAATAAATCACATAGCATGCTTTAAAGTTGTAAATAAAAGCAGTAAACGTGCTCTATTATCTACAACATGCTTGTATGCTGCGCAATTAAATTAAACACGTATATCATGCGAAGACAAATAATAAAGCAAATAAAAAATGTCCTCGTGGCCCCATGATACGAAATAAAATTTAATTCTAACTATTACAAGTTGGAATTAAAATACAGATCTTCGACTGGGCTCCCACTGCTTGGACTGAGATCTGAATTTATTTTCAGAATTTGGGCCTCCAAGATTTGATTTATTGGAAAATCGGACAACTGGGCTAGTTAACTGAATCACGGGCCTAGGCACACATTGCAAGCCCAATAGCCCACGAGAACTTGGCCCGACGAACCACCGCCGTCGGCGAGGGCTCTCGGAATTGCGCAACACCCATGCACGTACGTACTTGGTTGTAGCCCACAATCCGCCTCCTCCGGTCGTTGCCCGTTTCGCATGCCGCCGCCCCGGCTTGTCCCGACCGTTGCCCGAACTGCCGTTCACCTTCTTCTCCACCGTTGTCTCACCTAGGCTCGTCGGAAAATGCGCACGAAGCGCGAAGGGGACGCGCGCTCCGGCACGCACCCGCAAACCCTAGGGTTTGCGCCGGATGCGCCCGCGCCGCCACCACCCTCCGCCTCGCCGGTCTCCGCCCTCCGAGCCATCGCCACACCACCTCGCTCCGCCTGCCGACGCCGACCGTGGGAGGGAAGACGGCCGCCGGCGCGCGCAAGCCTGCCGCGCGCGTGCGTGCGCGTACCCTAGTGTTCCGCCGCGTCGAGCGCGCGCGCGCGCCCCTTGCCGCATGCCGCCGCCCTGTCGCCTTCCGAGCCGTCACCACACGCGTCGCCGGTCCCGGCCTGGAGCGCTGCACCGCGCCTGGCCGGCTATGGGCCGCGCGGCTGCTGCCCCTTCGCGCGCGTGCGCCGCGCGCTGAAACCCTAGGGTTTCCGCGTGGCTGCGCCGCCGTTGTGGCCGTTGTGCGCCTGCGCCGTCGTGCCCCTTTCCGCGCACGACTGCCGTGCATGGCTTGCTGCCGTGCCGGCGCCGTCGTGTGTTGTCGTGCGGTCCTTCGTTCTTCGTGTTCTTCGCGTTCTTCGTTTTTTGTTTTACAGATTTAATTTTTAAATAAAAGATTACATTGAATAATCTAATTACAATCTAAAAAATCTAAATCTAACCACGGATTTATCTCGTGGGTGAAAAACGAATCCATATAAAAGGGCGGATTAACCCGAGAACCACGAGGATGAAAAAAACATACAATCAATCCAAAAACCATTCATTACATGCATTCAATAATAATAATCATGCATGATCATAGGCAATATTATTTTTCCGATAGAGCCAATTAATTAACCTGGCTCTAATACCAATTCGAAGGGATTCGTGAACTGAATCACGAAGTCCGTTTGCCAAGGATCGTTAATTGGAATATCAAAAATAAATTGCTATGCCTATGAACAATCCTAGCATGCTCCTATATTATTATGCATAAGAAGGTTTATGCAGAATACCTGGATCGATGATCTCCGAAGAACGCGTGTGCGGAGATGCCCTTTGATCTTTCCCACGCACAAGGATTTAATTTCCTAACAGATTGAGGAAATAAATCTATGAAAATAATAAAGTTATTTTCAAAAATAAAGAGGAGAGGGAGAAGAAGAAAAATCCTCCTGATTTGATCTTCTGATCTGTATCCCAACTCGATCTGAAAATCCGGTGAAGATTCTCTCTATCAGATCCCTTGCCCGGTTGAGAAGCAGAATTTCCTCCTCGTTCTCGGATCTTAGTCGATCACCACAGCTCCCAAATTCTGGTTTGCTGTGTGCAACTTATGATCTTGTGGTGTGTTGAGATCTGAGGAACTGAGGCCTATTTATAGGAAATTACTGGACTCCTATTGGGCTTGAGTTTCATGGGCCAGACCAGGGACCAAAATGCAAATAGCAAATAAGGCCTATCAATTAATTAATTCCCATATTCAACCCAGAATATAATTAATTAATTAATATTGATACATTCCACCAGAGAATCAATACTGTCCTACCTATTTGCTACCACGTTTTGAGGTACGGGTTGCATGGGCTCGGTATATCCCCACTTTTAAGGTAACAGACATTCGTTAATTAATTTAAGCTCTGACAAGCTATTTAATTAATTAACATCTTATATTCCTGAATCAAGCCACTCAAACCTTTTCACTAATGCTTGAACTTAATCAGCCTGCAGGACTTAGCATAACGAACCTTTGAGCTGTTCAGGGAATGTCACCATCCTATACTGGATGTGGTTACCTAGTTCAGATACCAGACAGTCATACACAAACTGCTATTACCCAAGATACAGATATACAAGCTCAACTAGAGCCTTTCACTGCAACTCAAAGTAATACACAACCTGCATATACTTCTGTACCTTCATTTAGGCTTAGGATCTCGTCAAGCCATAGAGATCTAGATTCTTTTAATGTCAGATAAAAGAATCGATCTCGACTTAGGTCCTTATCAATGTGTGCCCCACACCAGCATACCAAGCCATCCAAGATAAGATGCTTATTACTGCGTATGCTGCGGCCTACACCGACAGTTTATCCTGGAACTGTCTCAGCTGTGATAACTATTTATATCTCGCTAGGTCAAACGATCCATACGATCTTCCGTGATCTTCTACACACCGTATGATCTCCCTATCGACGAGATAAGAGGATAATTGCATTTGCGACACATGTTTGTTAATTCAGACAGGAGATGAACATACAACATTTATGATTCTCAGTATATTAACCAATCGACCTTGTACATAATATACCAATCATAATGCTTTCAGTATATAAATCCATCAATATCGTGGTTTGTCCCGAACTCTTCATGTATGCACTTATAAAGTTGATTCTTGATCTACCCACAACTCAGATGCTCAAATGTGTGCAACATACTAGTAGAACTCATCGAGACGATTGATTTGGTACAAGTTTTCAATGAGTTCCGTCCTTTAGTAGATGGAGATATCGTGGTTTGTACCGAACTCTTAATGTAAGCACTTATAAAGTTGATTCTTGATCAACCCACAACTCCGATGCTCTAATGTGTGCAACATACTTGTACAACTCATCGAGATTATCGATTTGGTACACGTTTTCAAAAAGTTCCATGATGGATATTCAGTTAGCAAGATATATCAAGATATTTCAAGAAGATTTGTTCAAGATATTATAGAAGATTTGATATATCTTGATAAGATTTGATTTAGTTTTAATTTGATTTGATTTGATTTATAGATTTGTTAGATTTGATTTCTTGATTTGATTTGATTTCCTAGTTAGATTAGGTTTAGAGATTTGATTTTCTCCCTAAAAATAGGACTTCTTATTTTCATTGTAATTCAGTTTGCAGTTTAATAATATTCGTGAGTTTTATTCTCCAATTATCTGAAAGCTCTTGAATTTCTGTGGAGTACCTTGAAATTCAATATTGTCTTATCAATCGGACTTACACATCCGAATGTGGTGTCTTCTACCGTTCTGCGTCATTAGTTCTTCAGCTTCTTGGGGCGTATATGAGATTCTTCTGGAATAAATCATTTGAAGGGTCGATAGTTCTTCAACTTCTTGGGGTGTATATGAGATACGTCTGGAATGCGTCATTTGAAGGGTCGAATTAGGGTTGCTGAACTTCCATCCATTTCAGTTTCGCTCGAGTTGTTTTCGCGTCGTGTCTACTCTTGTTCCTGGGCTGCGATCTAAACCTTTCCGGCAAGGATCGTATCATTTTGGTATCAAGAACCAGGTCGTGTCTTTCTTTTCTTTTACTTTTGGTTCAATTCTGTGTCTTGTCCGTTCGTGTCCTGTCCACTTCAATTTTTCGTGTCAGTTTTCGTTCTTTTTCTTTTTATTTTCGTTTTTTTATTATTATCTATTTTATTTTTGTTTTTTAAGTATTATAATTATTATTTTCGTTTTTTATCTAATTATATATCTATATCATCAATATTTACCCATATCTCATCTATATCACATATATATCTATTCATATCTATTTTATTCATATCCATATTTATTCATATCTAGATATTCATATCTATCTTATCTATCCATATCCATATTTGTCTCAACCATATCTTCCTTAAGTATTCACATTTATCCATATCTAGATATTCATATCTATCTTATCTATCCATATCCATATTTGTCTCATTCATATCTTCCTTAAGTATTCACATATATCCATATCTAGATATTCTACATATATATATATACTTTCTTATCTAGCCATCAATATTTATTCATATATATATCCATCCATATAGAGTCCTATAATCATCTACTTTTAAGTTATGTCAAAAAAAAAAAAAAGAGAGAGAAAAAAACTATCCTTTAATCAATTTGAAGAATCATTAAGATGAACATTCCATTATTTAAAGGAGGATTTGATCCTGAATTATATCTTGATTGGGAGAGGAATATTGAGCATACATTTGAGAGTCAAAAGATTTATGGACGTGAGAGAGTCAAGTTTGCAGCTATGGGGTTTTCTGATTATGCTTTTACTTGGTGGGATCAATTGATGATTAACAAAGAGAAGAATCGAGAGCGGCCAATCATGACTTGGAAAGATATGAAAGTTGTAATGAGGAAACATTTTGTACCTAATTACTACTATCGAAAATTATGTTTCAAGTTGCAGGATTTGAGGCAAGGATCTAAAAGTGTAGAAGACTATTACAAAGAGATGGATGAAGCAATGATTCGAGCCAATATCATTGAGGATACACAGTCAACAATGGAAATATTTTTTGCTGGATTGAATTGGGAAATCCGAGAAAGAATAGATGAGCTACAACCTTTTGATCACTTGCTTGTCATGGTCGTTACAGCCAGCTGTATTGAGGATCAATTGAAGTGAAGGAGGATTAACAACAAAGGCACAAGTAAAAAACAAGTTAGTTGGAAGGATTCACAAACAGTTAGTAAAATCTCATCAGAACAGCTTCAATCAGAGAATGAGCAGACAATGGCAATGATAACCGAATCCGAGTTGATGAGTGCTTCAATTCAAGAGCCCGAGGAAGAAGATATGAGAGTTGCTACAGCTTTGGAGAGTCATGTTGAAGACAATAAAGAATTTGAGGATCCAGCTACACTCACTATCAATACCAGTCCAATTTTGGGAATGCAAAGCCAAAGTCAAGAGACCAAGGAAGAAGACATAGTAGTCCATACTCCATTGGAGGAAGGTTCAGTGGAGGAGAAGGTTGAGGTGGAAATAGTTCATAAGTTTGTTTCTGCAAGTACTATTATTCTTAAAAGGACGATGCATGAAGAAAAGAAATTACCGGAGTTTGAACATGATGATGTGCCAAACATGCAAACCAAAGGCAATGTAAGATGGTCAATTGAATCCGGTGCAGACTTGGATTTGAGGACAAATCCTTTTGAAGAGGAGGGGAATGATGGAGATTCAGTTAGCAAGATATATCAAGATATTTCAAGAAGATTTGTTGAAGATATTATAGAAGATTTGATATATCTTGATAAGATTTGATTTAGTTTTAATTTGATTTGATTTGATTTCTAGATTTTTTAGATTTGATTTCTAGATTTGATTTGATTTCCTAGTTTGATTAGGTTTAGAGATTTGATTTTCTCCCTATAAATAGGGCTTCATATTTTCATTGTAATTCAGTTTTCAATTTAATAATATTCGTGAGTTTTATTCTCCAATTATCTGAAAGCTCTTGAATTTCTGTGGAGTACCTTGAAATTCAATATTGACTTATCAATCGGACTTACACATCCGATTGTGGTGTCTTCTACCATTCTGCGTCATTAGTTCTTCAGCTTCTTGGGGCGTATATGAGATTCTTCTGGAATACATCATTTGAAGGGTCGATAGTTCTTCAACTTCTTGGGGTGTTTATGAGATACGTCTGGAATGCGTCATTTGAAGGGTCGAATTAGGGTTGTTGAACTTCCATCCATTCGTCGTTTCCGCTTCAGTTTCGCTCGAGTTGTTTCCACGTCGTGTCTACTCTTGTTCCTGGGCTGAGATCTAAACCTTCCCGGCGAGGATCATATTTAATTAAATTCATCAATATTGGACCACCTTGATTCTCATCATTCCATCCACTATTGATGCAGATATCATGAATTGTACCGAACTCTACTTGTAAGCACTTATAAAGTTGATTCTAGATCAACCCACAACTCCGAAATTCGAATGTGTGCAATATATTTGTAGAACTCATCGAGACGATTGATTTGGTACAAGTTTTCAAAGAGTTCCATCCTCTGTTGATGGAGATATCGTGGTTTGTAGCGAACTCTTCATTTAAATACCTATAAAGGTGATTCTCGATCAACCCGCAACTCTGATGCTCTAATGTGTGCAACATACTTGTACAACTCATCGAGACGATCGATCTGGTACAAGTTTTCAAAGAGTTCCATCCACTATTGATGGAGATATCGTGGATTGTACCGAACTCTTCATGCAAGCACTTATAAAGTTCATTCTTGATCAACCCACAACTACAATGCTCGAATGTGTGGAACATACTTGTACAACTCATCGAGACGATCGATTTGGTACAAGTTTTCAAAGAGTTCCATCCATTATTTATAGAGATATCATGGTTTGTATCGAACTCTAAATGTATGCACTTATAAAGTTGATTCTAGATCAACCCACAACTCCGAAGCTCGAATGTGTGCAACATATTTGTAGAACTCATAGAGACGATTGATTTGATAGAAGTTTTCAAAGAGTTCCATCCTCTGTTGATGGAGATATCGTGGTTTGTACCGAAATCTTCATTTAAATACCTGTAAAGTTGATTCCCGATCAACCCACAACTCCGATGCTTGAATGTGTGCAATATACTTGTAGAACTCATCGAGACGATCAATTTTGTACAAGTTTTCAAAGAGTACCATCCTTTATTGATTGGGATATCGTGGTTTGTACCGAACTCTTCATGTAAGCACTTATAAAGTTGATTCTTGATCAACCCACAACTCTGATGCTCGAATGTGTGAAACATACTTGTACAACTCATCAAGACGATTGAGTCAGTACAAGTTTTCAAAGAGGTCCATCTATTATTGATGGAGATATCGTGGATTGTACCGAACTCTTCATGTAAGCACTTATAAAGTGGATTCTAGATCAACCCACAACTCCGATGTTCGAATGTGTGCAACGTACTTGTAGAACTCATCAAGACGATCGATTTGGGACAAGTTTTCATAGAGTTCCATCCTTTATTGATTGGGATATCGTGGTTTGTACCGAACTCTTCATGTAAGCACGTATAAAGTTGATTCCTGATCAACCCACAACTCCGATGCTCGAATGTGTACAATATACTTGTACAACTCATCGAGACGATCAAATTGGTACAAGTTTTCATAGAGTTCCATCCATTATTGATAGAGATATCGTGGTTTGTACCGAACTCATCATGTAAGCACTCATAAAGTTGATTCTAGATCAACCCACAACACCGAAGTTCGAATGTGTGCAACATACTTGTAGAACTCATCGAGACGATCGATCTGGTACAAGTTTTCTAAGAGTTCTATCCTCTATTGATGGAGATATCGTGGTTTGTACCGAAATCTTCATTTAAATACCTATAATGTTGATTCCCGATCAACCCACAACTCTGATGCTTGAATGTGTGAAACTTACTTGTTGAACTCATCCAGATGATCAATTTGATACAAGTTTTCGAAGAGTTCCATCCTTTGATTGATGGAGATATCGTGGTTTTTACCGAACTCATCATGCAAGCACTTATAAAGTTGATTCTTGATCAACCCACAACTCCAACGCTCTAATGTGTGCAACATACTTGTACAACTCATCGAGACGATCGATTTAGTACAAGTTTTCAAAGAGTTCCATCCATTATTGATGGAGATATTGTGGTTTGTACCGAACTCTTCATGTAAGCACTTATAAAATTTATTCTAGATCAACCCACAACTCCGATGTTCGAATGTGTGCAACGTACTTGTAGAGCTCATCGAGACGATTGATTTGGTACAAGTTTTCAAAGAGTTCCATAGTTTATTGATTGAGATATCGTGGTTTGTACCGAACTCTTCATGTAAGCACGTATAAAGTTGATTCTTGATTAATCCACAACTCCGACGCTCGAATGTGTGCAACATACTTGTACTACTCATCGAGACGATCGAATTGGTAAAAGTTTACAAAGAGTTCCATCCATTTTTGATAGAGATATCGTGGTTTGAACCGAACTCTTCATGTAAGCACTTATAAAGTTGATTCTAGATCAACCCACAACACCGAAGCTCGAATGTGTGCAACATACTTGTAGAACTAATCGAGACGATTGATTTGGTACAAGTTTTCAAAGAGTTCCATCCTCTGTTGATGGAGATATCGTGGTTTGTACCGAACTCTTCATTTAAATACCAATAAAGTTGATTCCCGATCAATCCACAACTCCGATGCTCGAATGTGTGCATCATACTTGTATAACTCATCGAGATGATCAACTTGGTACAAGTTTTCAAAGAGTTGCATCCTTTAATGATGGAGATATCGTGGTTTGTACCGAACTCATCATGTAAGCACTTATAAAGTTTATTCTTGATCAACCCACAACTCTGATGCCCAATTGTGTGCAACATAAGTTGTACAACTCATCGAGACGATTGATTTGGTACAAATTTTCAAAGAGTTCCATCCATTATTGATGGAGATATCGTGGTTTGTACCGAACTCTTCATGTAAGCACTTATAAAGTTTATTCTAGATCAACCCACAACTCCAATGCACGAATGTGTGCAACATACTTGTACAACTCATGGAGACGATAGATTTGGTACATGTTTTCAAAGAGTTCCAACCATTATTGATTGAGATATCGTGGTTTGTACCGAACTCTTCATTTAAGCACTTATAAAGTTTATTCTAGATCATCCCACAATTCCGAACTCGAATGTGAGCAACATATTTGTAGAACTCATAGAGACGATTGATTTGGTACAAGTTTTCAAAGAGTTCCATCCTCTGTTGATGGAGATATCGTGGTTTGTACCGAACTTTTCATTTAAATACCTATAAAGTTGATTCCCAATCAACCCACAACTCCGATGCTCTAATCTGTGCAACATACTTGTACAACTCATCGAGACGATCGATTAGGTATGAGTTTTCAAAGAGTTCCATCTATTATTGATGGAGATATCGTGGATTGTATGGAACTCTTCATGTAAGCACTTATAAAGTTGATTCTAGATCAACCCACAACTCCGATGATCGAATGTGTGCAACGAACTAGTAGAACTTATCGAGACTATCGATTTGGTAAAAGTTTGCAAAGAGTTCCATCCTTTATTGATTGAGATAACGTGGTTTGTACCGAACTCTTCAAGTAAGCACGTATAAAGTTGAATCTTGATCAACCCACAACTCTGATGCTCGAATGTGTGCAACATACTTGTACAACTCATCGAGACTATCGAATTGGTACAAGTTTTCAAAGAGTTCCATCTATTATTGATGGAGATATCGTGGATTCTACCGAACTCTTCATGTAAGCACTTATAAAGTTTATTCGTGATCAACCCAAAACTCCGATGTTCTAATGTGTGCAACATACTTGTAGAACTTATCGAGATAATCGATATGGTACAAGTTTTCCAAGAGTTCCATCCTTTAATGATGGAGATTCGTGGTTTGTATCGAACTTATCATGTAAGCACTTATATAGTTTATTCTAGATCAACTCACAACACCGAAGCTCGAATGTGTGCAACATACTTGTAGAACTCATCGAGACGATCGATTTGGTATAAGTTTTCAAAGAGTTCCATCCTCTGTTGATGGAGATATCGTGGTTTGTACCGAACTCTTCATTTAAATACCTATAAAGTTTATTCCCAATCAACCCACAACTCCAATGCTGGAATGTGTGCAACATACTTGTTGAACTCATCGTGATGATCAATTTGGTACAAGTTTTCGAAGAGTTCCATCCTTTGTTGATGGAGATATTGTGGTTTGTACAGAACTCATCATGTAAGCACTTATAAAGTTGATTCTTGATCAACCCACAACTATAATTCTCGAAAGTGTGCAACATAAGTTGTACAACTCATCGAGACAATAGATTTGGTACAAATTTTCAAAGAGTTCCATCCATTATTGATGGAGATATCGTGGTTTGTACCGAACTCTTCTTGTAAGCACTTATAAAGTTTATTCTAGATCAACCCACAACTCCAATGCTCGAATGTGTTCAACATACTTGTACAACTCATCGAGACGATCGATTTGGTACAAGTTTTCAAAGAGTTCCATCCATTATTAATAGAGATATCGTTGTTTGTACCGAACTCTTCATGTAAGCACTTATAAAGTTGATTCTAGATACACCCACAACTCCGAAGCTCGAATGTGTGCAACATATTTGTAGAACTCATAGAGACGATTGATTTGGTACAAGTTTTCAAAGTGTTCCATCCTCTGTTGATGGAGATATCGTGGTTCGTACCGAACTCTTCATTTAAGTACCAAAAAAGTTGATTCCTGATCAACCCACAACTCCGATGCTCGAATGTGTGCAACATACTTGTAGAACTCATCGAGACGATCAATTTTGTACAAGTTTTCAAAGAGTTCCATCCTTTGTTGATGGAGATATCATGGTTTGTACCGAAATCATCATATAAGCACTTATAAAGTTGATTCTTGATCAACCCACAACTCCGACGCTCTAATGTGTGCAACATACTTGTACAACTCATCGAGACAATCAATTTGGTACAAGTTTTAAAAGAGTTCCATCCATTATTGATGGAGATATCGTGGTTTGTACCGAACTCTTCATGTAAGCACTTATAAAGTTGATTCTAGATCAACCCACAACTCCGATGTTCGAATGTGTGCAACGTACTTGTAGAACTCATCGAGACGATCGATTTGGTACAAGTTTTCAAAGAGTTCCATCCTTTATTGATTGAGATATCGTGGTTTGTACCGAGCTCTTCATGTAAGCACGTATAAAGATGATTCTTGATCAACCCACAACACCGAAGCTCGAATGTGTGCAGCATACTTGTTGAACTAATCGAGACGATTGATACAAGTTTTCAAAGAGTTCCATCCTCTGTTGATGGAGATATCGTGGTTTGTACCAAACTCTTCATTTTAATACCTATAAAGTTGATTCCCGATAAACCCACAACTCCGATGCTCGAATATGTGCAACATACCTGTAGAACTCATCGAGACGATCGATTTGGTACAAGTTTTCAAAGAGTTCCATCTTTTGTTGAGGAGATATCGTGGTTTGTACCGAACTCTTCATTGAAGCACTTATAAAGTTGATTCCCGATCAATCCACAACTCCGATGCTCGAATGTATGCAACATTCTATTAGAACTCATCGAGAAGATCGATTCGGTACAAGTTTTCGAAGAGTTCCATCTTTTGTTGAGGAGATATCGTGGTTTGTACCGAACTCTTCATTGAAGCACTTATAAAGTTGATTCCCGATCAATCCACAACTCCGATACTCGAATGTGTGCAACATACTTGTAGAACTTATCGAGACAATCGATTCGGTACAAATTTTCAAAGAGTTCCATTTTTTGTTGAGGAGATATCGAGGTTTGTACGGAACTCTTCATTGAAGCACTTATAAAGTTAATTCCCGATCAATCCACAGCTCTGATGCTCGAATGAGTGCAACATACTTGTAGAACTCATCGAGATGATCGATTCGGTACAAGTTTTCAAAGAGTTCCATCTTTTGTTGAGGCGACATCGTGGTTTATACCGAACTCTTCATTGAAGCACTTATAAAGTTGATTCCCGATCAATCCACAACTCCGATGCTCGAATGTATGCAACATACTTTTAGAACTCATCGAGATGATTGATTCGGTACAAGTTTTCGAAGAGTTCCATCTTTTGTTGAGGAGATATCGTGGTTTGTACCGAACTATTCATTGAAGCAATTATAAAGTTGATTCCCGATCAATCCACAACTCAGATGCTCGAATGTGTCCAACAAACTTGTAGAACTCATCGAGACAATTGATTCGATACAAGTTTTTGAAGAGTTCCATCTTTTGTAGAGGAGATATCGTGGTTTGTACCGATCTCTTCATTGAAGCACTTATAAAGTTGATTCCTGATCAATCCACAATTCCGATGCTCGAATGTGTGCTACCCACTTGTAGAACTCATCGAGACGATCGATTGGGTACAAGTTTCCAAAGAGTTCCATCTTTTGTTGAGGAGATATCGTGGTTTGTACCGAACTCTTCATTGAAGCATTTCTAAAGTTGATTCTCGATCAATCCACAACTCCGATGCTCGAATGTGTGCAAAATACTTGTAGAACGAGACGATTGATTCGGTAAAAGTTTTCGAAGAGTTCCATCTTTTGTTGAGGAGATATCGTGGTTTGTACCGAACTCTTCATTCAAGCACTTATAAAGTTGATTCCCGATCAATCCACAACTCCGATGCTCGAATGTGTGCATCAAACTTGTAGAACTCATCAAGACAATCGATTCGGTACAAGTTTTCAAAGAGTTCCATCTTTTGTTGAGGAGATAACGTGGTTTGTACCGAACTCTTCATTGAAGCACTAATAAAGTTGATTCCCGATCAATCCACAACTCCGATGCAAGAATATGTGCAACCTACTTGTAGAACTCATCGAGACGATCGATTGGGTACAAGTTTTCAAAGAGTTCCATCTTTTTGTTGAGGAGATATCGTGGTTTGTACCGAACTCTTCATTGAAGCACTTACAAATTTGATTCCCGATCAATCCACAACTCCGACGCTCGAATGTGTGCAACATACTTGTAGTACTCATCGAGACGTTCGATTCGGCACTAGTTTTCAAAGAGTTCCATCTTTTGTTGAGGAGATATCGTGGTTTGTACCGAACTCTTCATTGAAGCACTTATAAAGTTGATTCCCGGTCAATCCACAACTCCGATGCTCGAATGTGTGCAACATACTTGTAGAACTCATCGAGACGATCGATTCGGTACAAGTTTTCAAAGAGTCCATCTTTTGTTCAGGAGTTATCATGGTTTGTACCGAAATCTTCATTGTAGCACTTATAAAGTTGATTCCCGATCAATCCACAACTCCGATGCTCGAATGTGTGCAACCTACTTGTAGAACTCATCGAGACGATCGATTTGGTACAAGTTTTCAAAGAGTTCCATCTTTTGTTGAGGAGATATCGTGGTTTGTGCCGAACTCTTCATTGAAGCACTTATAAAGTTGATTCCCGATCAATCCACAACTCCAATGCAAGAATGTGTGCAACCTACTTGTAGAACTCATCGAGACGATCGATTGGGTACAAGTTTTCAAAGAGTTCCATCTTTTGTTCAGGAGTTATCATGGCTTGTACCGAACTCTTCATTGAAGCACGTATAAAGTTGATTCCCGATCAATCAACAACTCAGATGCTCGAATGTGTGCAACATACTTGTAGAACTTATTGAGACGATCGATTCAGCATAAGTTTTCAAAGAGTTCCATCTTTTGTTGAGGATATATCGTGGTTTGTACCGAACTCTTCATTGAAACACTTATAAAGTTGATTCCCGATCAATCCACAACTCCGATGCTCGAATGTGTGCAACATACTTGTAGAACTCATCGAGACGATCGATTTGGTACAAGTTTTCAAAGAGTTCCATCTTTTGTTGAGGAGATATCGTGGTTTGTACCGAACTCTTCATTGAAGCACTTATAAAGTTGATTCTCGATCAATCCACAACTCCGATGCTCGAATGTATGCAACATACTTTTAGAACTAATCGAGATGATCGATTCGGTACAAATTTTCGAAGAGTTCCATCTTTTGTTGAGGAGATATTGTGGTTTGTACGGAACTCTTCATTGAAGCACTTATAAAGTTGATTCCCGATCAATCCACAACTCCGATGTAAGAATGTGTGCAACTTACTTGTAGAACTCATCGAGACGATCGATTGGGTACAAGTTTTCAAAGACTTCCATCTTTTGTTGAGGAGATATTGTGGTTTGTACAGAACTATTCATTAAAGCACTTATAAAGTAGATTCCCGATCAATCCACAACTCCGATGCAAGAATGTGTGCAACCTACTTGTAGAACTCATCGAGACGTTCGATTAGGCACTAATTTTCAAAGAGTTCCATCTTTTGTTGAGGATATATCGTGATTTGTACCGAACTCGTCATTGAAGCACTTATAAAGTTGATTCCCGATCAATCCACAGATCCGATGCTCGAATGAGTGCAACATACTTGTAGAACTCATCGAGATGATCGATTCGGTGCAAGTTTTCAAAGAGTTCCATCTTTTGTTGAGGAGATATCGTGGTTTATACCGAACTCTTCATTGAAGCACTTATAAAGTTGATTCCCGATCAATCCACAACTTCGATGCTCGAATGTGTGCAACATACTTGGAGAATTTATTGAGACGATCGATTCGGTACAAGTTTTCAAAGAGTTCCATCTTTTGTTGAGGAGATATTGTGGTTTGTACCGATCTCTTTATTGAAGCACTTATAAAGTTAATTCCTGATCAATCCACAACTCCGATGCTCGAATGTGTGCTACCCACTTGTAGAACTCATCGAGACGATCGATTCGGTACAAGTTTCCAAAGAGTTCTATCTTTTGTTGAGGAGATATCGTGGTTTGTACCGAACTCTTCATTGAAGCATTTCTAAAGTTGATTCCCGATCAATCCACTACTCCGATGCTCGAACGTGTGCAAAATACTTGTAGAACTCATCGAGACGATCGATTCGGTAAAAGTTTTTGAAGAGTTCCATCTTTTTTTGAGGAGATATCGTGGTTTGTACCGAACTCTTCATTTAAGCACTTATAAAGTTGATTCTCGATCAATCCACAAATCCGATGCTCGAATGTGTGCAACAAACTTGTAGAACTCATCGAGACGATCGATTCTGTAAAAGTTTTCAAAGAGTTCCAACTTTTGTTCAGGAGTTATCATGGTTTGTACCGAAATCTTCATTGAAGCACTTATAAAGTTGATTCCCGATCAATCCACAACTCCGATGCTCGAATGTGTGCAACCTACTTGTAGAACTCATCGAGACGATCGATTGGGTTCAAGTTTTCAAAGACTTCCATCTTTTGTTGAGGAGATATCGTGGTTTGTACCGAACTCATCATTGAAGCACTTACAAAGTTGATTCCCGATCAATCCACAACTCTGATGCTCAAATGTGTGCAACGTACTAGTTTTTAAAGAGTTCCATCTTTTGTTGAGGAGATATTGTGATTTGTACCAAACTCTTCAGTGAAGCACTTATAAATGTTATTCCAGATCAATCCACAACTCCGATGCTCGAATGTGTTCAACATACTTGTAGAACTCATCGAGACGATCGATTTGGTACAAGTTTTCAAAGAGTTCCATCTTTTGTTGAGGAGATATCGAGGTTTGTGCCGAACTCTTCATTGAAGCACTTATAAAGTTGATTCCCGATCAATCCACAACTCCGATGCTCGAATGTGTGCAACATACTTGGAGAATTTATTGAGACGATCGATTCGGTACAAGTTTTCAAAGAGTTCCATCTTTTGTTGAGGAGATATTGTGGTTTGTACCGATCTCTTTATTGAAGCACCTATAAAGTTGATTCCTGATCAATCCACAACTCCGATGCTCGAATGTGTGCTACCCACTTGTAGAACTCATCGAGACGATCGATTCGGTACAAGTTTTCAAAGAGTTCCATCTTTTGTTGAGGAGATAACATGGTTTGTACCGAACTCTTCATTGAAGCACTTATAAAGTTGATTCTCGATCAATCCACAACTCCGATGCAAGAATGTGTGCAACCTACTTATAGAACTCATCGAGACGATCGATTGGGTACAAGTTTTCAAAGAGTTCCCTCTTTTGTTGAGGAGATATCGTGGTTTGTACCTAACTCTTCATTGAAGCACTTACAAATTTGATTCCCGATCAATCCTCCACTCCGATGCTCGAATGTGTGCAACATACTTGTAGAACTCATCGAGACGATCGATTCGGTACTAGTTTTCACAGAGTTCCATCTTTTGTTGAGGAGATATTGTGGTTTGTACCAAACTCTTCATTGAGGCACTTATAAAGTTGATTCCCGGTCAATCCACAACTCCGATGCTCGAATGTGTGCAACATACTAGTAGAACTCATCTAGACGATCGATTCTGTAAAAGTTTTCAAAGAGTTCCATCTTTTGTTCAGGAGTTATCATGGTTTGTACCGAAATCTTCATTGAAGCACTTATAAAGTTGATTCCCGATCAATCCACAACTCCGATGCTCGAATGTGTGCAACCTACTTGTAGAACTCATCGAGACGATCGATTGGGTACAAGTTTTCAAAGAGTTCCATCTTTTGTTCAGGAGTTATCATGGCTTGTACCGAACTCTTCATTGAAGCACTAATAAAGTTGATTCCCGATCAATCCACAACTCCGATGCAAGAATGGTGCAACCTACTTGTAGAACTCATCGAGACGATCGATTGGGTACAAGTTTTCATAGAGTTCCATCTTTTGTTGAGGAAATATCGTGGTTTATACCGAACTCTTCATTGAAGCACTTATAAAGTTGATTCCCGATCAATCCACAACTTCGATGCTCGAATGTGTGCAACATTCTTGGAGAATTTATTGAGACGATCGATTCGGTACAAGTTTTCAAAGAGTTCCATCTTTTGTTGAGGAGATATCGTGGTTTGTACCGAACTCATCATTGAAGCACTTATAAAGTTGATTCCCGATCAATCCACAACTCCGATGCTTGAATGTATGCAACATACTTGTAGAACTTATTGAGACGATCGATTCGGTACAAGTTTTCGAAGAGTTCCATCTTTAGTTGAGGAGATATCGTGGTTTGTACCGAACTCTTCATTAAAGCACTTATAAAGTTGATTCCCGATCAATCCACAACTCCGATGCAAGAATGGTGCAACCTACTTGTAGAACTCATCGAGACGATCGATTGGGTACAAGTTTTCATAGAGTTCCATCTTTTGTTGAGGAAATATCGTGGTTTGTACCGAACTCTTCATTGAAGCACTTATAAAGTTGATTCCCGATCAATCCACAACTCTGATTCTCTAATGTATGCAACATACTTTTAGAACTCATCGAGATGATCGATTCAGTACAATTTTTCGAAGATTTCCATCTTTTGTTGAGGAGAAATCGTGGTTTGTATCGAACTCCTCATTGAAGCCTTCATAAAGTTGATTCTCGATCAATCCACAACTCCGATGCTCGAATGTGTGCAACATACTTGTAGAACTCATCGAGACGATCAATTCGGTACAAGTTTTCAAAGAGTTCCATCTTTTGTTGAGGAGATATCGTGGTTTGTACCGAACTCTTCATTGAAGCACTTATAAAGTAGAATTCCGATCAATCCACAACTCCGATGCTTGAATGTGTGCAACATACTTGTAGAACTCATCGAGGCGATCGATTGGGTACAAGTTTTCAAAGAGTTCCATCTTTTGTTGAGGAGATATCGTGGTTTGTACCGAACTCTTCATTGAAGCACTTATAAAGTTGATTCCCGATCAATCCACAACTCCGATTCTCGAATGTTTGCAACATACTTTTAGAACTCATCGAGATGATCGATTCGGTACTAGTTTTTGAAGAGTTCCATTTTTTGTTGAGGAGATATCGTGGTTTGTACCGAACTATTCATTGAAGCAATTATAAAGTTGATTCCCGATCAATCCACAACTCAGATGCTCGAATGTGTCCAACATACTTGTAGAACTCATCGAGACAATCGATTCGGTACAAGTTTTCGAAGAGTTCCATCTTTTATTGAGGAGATATCGTGGTTTGTATCGATCTCTTCATTGAAGCACTTATAAAGTTGATTCCTGATCAATCCACAACTCCGATGCTCGAATGTGTGATACCCACTTGTAGAACTCATCGAGACGATCGATTCGGTACATGTTTCCAAAGAGTTCCATCTTTTGTTAAGGCAATATCGTGGTTTGTACCGAACTATTCATTGAAGCAATTATAAAGTTGATTCCCGATCAATCCACAACTCAGATGCTCGAATGTGTCCAACATATTTGTAGAACTCATCGAGACAATCGATTCGGTACAAGTTTTCGAAGAGTTCCATCTTTTGTTGAGGAGATATCGTGGTTTGTATCGATCTCTTCATTGAAGCACTTATAAAGTTGATTCCTGATCAATCCACAACTCCGATGCTCGAATGTGTGCAAAATACTTGTAGAACTCATCGAGACGATCGATTCGGTAAATTTTTTCGAAGAGTTCCATCTTTTGTTGAGGAGATATCGTGGTTTCTACCGAATGCTTCATTTAAGCACTTATAAAGTTGATTCCCGATCAATCCACAACTCCGATGCTCGAATGTGTGCAACAAACTGTAGAACTCAGCAAGACGATCGATTCGGTACAAGTTTTCAAAGATTTCCATCTTTTGTTGAGGAGATAACGTGGTTTGTACCGAACTCTTCATTGAAGCACTTATAAAGTTGATTCCCGATCAATCCACAACTCCGATGCAAGAATGTGGGCAACCTACTTGTAGAACTCATCGAGACGATCGATTGGGTACAAGTTTTCAAAGAGTTCCATCTTTTGTTGAGGAGATATCGTGGTTTGTACCGAACTCTTCATTGAAGCACTTACAAATTTGATTCCCGATCAATCCACAACTCTGATGCTCGAATGTGTGCAACATACTTGTAGAACTCATCGAGACGATCGATTCGGTACTAGTTTTCACAGAGTTCCATCTTTTGTTGAGGAGATATTGTGGTTTGTACCGAACTCTTCAGTGAAGAACTTACAAAGTTGATTCCCGATCAATCCACAACTCCGATGCTCGAATGTGTGCTACCCACTTGTAGAACTCATCGAGACGATCGATTGGGTTCAAGTTTTCAAAGACTTCCATCTTTTGTAGAGGAGATATCGTGGTTTGTACAGAACTCTTCATTGAAGCACTTATAAAGTTGATTCCCGATCAATCCACAACTCCGATGCAAGAATGTGTGCAACCTACTTGTAGAACTCATCGAGACGATCGATTGGGTACAAGTTTTCAAAGAGTTCCATCTTTTGTTGAGGAGATATCGTGGTTTGTACCGAACTCTTCATTGAAGCACTTACAAATTTGATTCCCGATCAATCCAAAACTCCGATGCTCGAATGTGTGAAACATACTTGTAGAACTCATCGAGACGATCGATTCGGTACTAGTTTTCACAGAGTTCCATCTTTTGTTGAGGAGATATTGTGGTTTGTACCAAACTCTTCATTGAAAGCACTTATAAAGTTGATTCCCGGTCAATCTACAACTCCGATGCTAGAATGTGTGCAACATACTTGTAGAACTCATCGAGACGATCGATTCGGTACAAGTTTTCAAATAGTTCCATCTTTTGTTCAAGAGTTATCATGGTTTGTACCGAAATCTTCATTGAAGCACTTATAAAGTTGATTCCCGGTCAATCCACAACTCCGATGCTCGAATGTGTGCAACCTACTTGTAGAACTCATCGAGAGGATCGATTGGGTACAAGTTTTCAAAGACTTCCATCTTTTGTTGAGGTGATATCGTGGTTTGTACCGAACTCTTCATTGAAGCACTTACAAAGTTGATTCCCGAACAATTCACAGCTCCGATGCTCGAATGTGTGCAATATACTTGTAGAACTCATCGAGACTATCGATTCGGTACTAGTTTTCAAAGAGTTCCATCTTTTGTTGAGGAGATATTGTGGTTTGTACCAAACTCTTCAGTGAAGCACTTATAAATGTTATTCCATATCAATCCACAACTCCGATGCTCGAATGTGTGCAACATACTTGTAGAACTCATCGAGACGATCGATTTGGTACAAGTTTCCAAAGAGTTCCATCTTTTGTTGAGGAGATATCGTGGTTTGTGCCGAACTCTTCATTGAAGCACTTATAAAGTTGATTCCCGTTCAATCCACAACTCCGATGCAAGAATGTGTGCAACCTACTTGTAGAACTCATCGAGACGATCGATTGGGTACAAGTTTTCAAAGAGTTCCATCTTTTGTTCAGGAGTTATCGTGGTTTGTACCGAACTCTTCACTGAAGCACTTATAAAGTTGATTCCCGATCAATCCACAACTCCGATGCTCGAATGTATGCAACATACTTTTAGAACTCATCGAGATGATCGATTCGGTACAAATTTTTGAAGAGTTCCATCTTTTGTTGAGGAGATATTGTGGTTTGTACGGAACTCTTCATTGAAGCACTTGTAAAGTTGATTCACGATCAATCCACAACTCCGATGTAAGAATGTGTGCAACTTACTTGTAGAACTCATTGAGACGATCGATTGGGTACAAGTTTTCAAAGAGTTCCATCTTTTGTTGAGGAGATATCGTGGTTTGTACCGAACTCTTCATAGAAGCATTTATAAAGTAGATTCCCGATCAATCCAAAACTCCAATGCAAAAATGTGTGCAACATACTTGTAGAACTCATCGAGACGATCGATTCGAACAAGTTTTCAAAGAATTCCATCTTTTGTTGAGGAGATGTCGTGGTTTGTACCGAACTCTTCATTTAAGAACTTATAAAGTTGATTCCCGATCAATCCACATCTCCGATGCTCGAATGTGTGCAACATACGTGTAGAACTCAAAGAGACGATCTATTCGGTACAAGTTTTCAAAGAGTTCCATCTTTTGTTGAGGAGATATCGTGGTTTGTACCGAACTCTTCATTGAAGCACTTGTAAAGTTGATTCCCGATCAATCCACAACTCCGATGCTCGAATGTGTGCAACAAACTTGTAGAACTCATCGAGACGATCGATTCGATACAAGTTTTCAAAGAGTTCCATCTTTTGTTGAGGAGATATCATGGTTTGTACCGAACTCTTCATTGAAGCACTTATAAAGTTGATTCCCGATCAATCCACAACTCCGATGCAAGAATGTGTGCAACCTACTTGTAGAACTCATCGAGACGATCGATTGGGTACAAGTTTTCAAAGAGTTCCATCTTTTGTTCAGGAGTTATCATGGTTTGTACCAAACTCTTCATTGAAGCACTTATAAAGTTGATTCCCGATCAATCCACAACTCCGATGCTCGAATGTGTGCAACAAACTTGTAGAACTCATCAAGACGATCGATTCGGTACAAGTTTTCAAAGAGTTCCATCTTTTGTTGAGGAGATATCGTGGTTTGTACCGAACTCTTCATTGAAGCACTTACAAAGTTGATTCCCGATCAATCCACAACTCCAATGCTCGAATGTGTGCTGTAGAACTCATCGAGACGATCGATTCGATACTAGTTTTCAAAGAGTTCCATCTTTTGTTGAGGAGATATTGTGGTTTGTACCAAACTCTTCATTGAAGCACTTATAAAGTTGATTCCCGGTCAATCCACAACTCCGATGCTCGAATGTGTGCAACGTACTTGTAGAACTCATCGAGACGATCGATTCGGTACAAGTTTTCAAAGAGTTCCATCTTTTGTTCAGGAGTTATCATGATTTGTACCGAAATCTTCATTGAAGCACTTATAAAGTTGATTCCCGATCAATCCACAACTCCGATGCAAGAATGTGTGCAACCTACTTGTAGAACTCATCGAGACGATCGATTGGGCACAAGTTTTCAAAGAGTTCCTTCTTTTGTTCAGGAGTTATCATGTCTTGTACCGAACTCTTCATTGAAGCACTTATAAAGTTGATTCCCGATCAATCCACAACTCCGATGCTCGAATGTGTGCAACATACTTGTAGAACTCATCGAGACGATCGATTCGGTACAAGTTTTCAAAGAGTTCCATCTTTTGTTGAGGAGATATCGTGGTTTGTACCGAACTCTTCATTGAAGAACTTATAAAGTTGATTCCCGATCAATCCACAACTCCGATGCTCGAATGTGTGCTACATACGTGTAGAACTCATCGAGACGATCTATTCGGTACAAGTTTTCAAAGAGTTCCATCTTTTGTTGAGGAGATATCGTGGTTTGTACCGAACTCTTCATTGAAGCACTTATAAAGTGGAATTCCGATCAATCCACAACTATGATGCTCGAATGTGTGCAACATACGTGTAGAACGGATCGAGACGATCGATTCGGTATAAGTTTTGAAAGAGTTCCATCTTTTGTTGAGGAGATATCGTGGTTTGTACTGAACTCTTCATTGAAGCAATTATAAAGTTGATTCCCGATCAATCCACAACTCAGAAGCTCGAATGTGTCCAACATACTTGTAGAACTCATCAAGACAATCGATTCGGTACAAGTTTTCGAAGAGTTCCATCTTTTGTTGAGGAGATATCGTGGTTTGTACCGAACTCTTCATTTAAGCACGAATAAACTTGATTCCCGATCAATCCACAACTCCGATGCAAGAATGTGGGCAACCTACTTGTAGAACTCATCGAGACGATCGATTGGGTACAAGTTTTCAAAGAGTTCCATCATTTGTTGAGGAGATATCGTGGTTTGTACCGAACTCTTCATTGAAGCACTTACAAAGTTGATTCCCGATCAATCCACAACTCCGATGCTCGAATTTGTGCAACATACTTGTAGAACTCATCGAGACGATCGATTCGGTACTTGTTTTGAAAGAGTTCCATCTTTTGTTGAGTAGATATTATGGTTTGTACCAAACTCTTCAGTGAAGCACTTATAAAGTTGATTCCCGGTCAATCCACAACTCCGATGCTCGAATGTGTGCAACATACTTGTAGAACTCATCGAGACGATCGATTCGGTACAAGTTTTCAAAGAGTTTCATCTTTTGTTCAGTAGTTATCATGGTTTGTACCGAACTCTTCATTGAAGCACTTATAAAGTTGATTCCCGATCAATCCACAACTCCGATTTTTGAATATGTGCAACAAACTTGTAGAACTCATCAAGACGATCGATTCGGTACAAGTTTTCAAAGAGTTCCATCTCTTGTTGAGGAGATAACGTGGTTTGTACCGAACTCTTCATTGAAGCACTTATAAAGTTGATTCCCGATCAATCCACAACTCCGATGCTCGAATGTGTGCAACATACTTGTAGAACTCATCGAGATGATCGATTTGGTACAAGTTTTCATAGAGTTCCATCTTTTGTTGAGGAGATATCGTGGTTTGTACCGAACTCTTCATTGAAGCACTTATAAATGTTATTCCAAATCAATCCACAACTCCGATGCTTGAATGTGTGCAACATACTTGTAGAACTCAACGAGACGATCGATTTGGTACAAGTTTTCAAAGAGTTTCATCTTTTGTTGAGGAGATATCGTGGTTTGTGCTGAACTCTTCATTGAAGCACTTATAAAGTTGATTCCCGATCAATCCACAACTCCGATGCTCGAATGTGTGCAACATACTTGTAGAACTCATCGAGACGATTGATTCGGTACAAGTTTTCAAAGAGTTCCATCTTTTGTTGAGGAGATATCGTGGTTTGTACTGAACTCTTCATTGAAGAACTTATAAAGTTGATTCCCGATTAATCCACAACTCCGATCCTCGAATGTGTGCAACATATTGGTCGAACTCATCGAGACGATTGATTTGGTACTAGTTTTCAAAGAGTTCCATCTTTTGTTGAGGAGATATTGTGGTTTGTACAAAACTCTTCTTTGAAACACTTATAAAGTTGATTCCCGATCAATCCACAACTCTGATGCTCGAATGTGTGCAACAT
>JAPKLW010000657.1:0-20749 GCA_026898455.1 Plectranthus barbatus
ACTGGTGACTTCACCGCTGGTGAACAGTGTCAGTGAGAACACCTATTATGCTGGTAAGGTTTGTCAGCTCCCTGCTGATGAAAACCTTCCCAACTGGTGAACAGTAGCCAGTCATTAGCTCTTCTCATGCTGATGAACAGTGTCAGCACGAGTCTTTGTCAGTCGCCTGCTGGTGAGACTTCTCTCAACTGGTAAGTACATCTCATGCTGGTGAACAGTGTCAGCATGAGTCTTGATCAGCTGCGACTTACAACTCAAAAGACCTAAACAGGACTTTACATTTGAGAACTAGAGCTATCTAGAGACAACTGACGCTGGTAGGACTTAGGATTTGATCCACCAAAACACCAAACTAGAATCTAAACAAGTAGCTACTGGGGAGAGGAAACTTAGCCAAATTTCCCAACAATTTCCCCCTTTTTGGTGCGATCAAAGCCTAACCAGCGAGCACTCAGCTGATGAGGAAAGTTACAGAAAATTTCAGGGTTTTACAAATAAGCCTATCAGATCTAAACCCATGAAACCACTTCCTCACATCAGCTCTAACTAAAAAATCTTCCCCCTCAAACCAGGAGAGATATTGCTCGTTTAAGATATGAAAAATGAGATCAGAGCAAAAAGATTTAAAGTGTGTGATACGAGTGCTGGTGCTGATTACACTGGAAGTGTAAGTTCAGCTGGTAAGTAAATACTTAGACAATTTGTTGGACAATGAGGAATTGTCATCAACATGTCAGTAATCAATCCATTAATGATGTAGCATTACATGTACAGGAAGGATAACTGACTAATCTAGATGATAAGCATTTACTTACAACAAAATGAAGAAGCTAGACTATGGCTGAGAAGATGATCCTGGTGATTGAGTTCTGCTTGTGAGCGACCTCAGGATCTCAGTGAGTGCTGCCATGTCTTGTCTGCTCTTCTCCCTTTCCTCAGCAGCAATCCTCCTCTCCTCTTCAGCAAGACGGGCTCTCTCAGCCTCAGCACGTGCTCGCGCACTTTCCCCCTCTTGGATCCGCGCCAAAAAGGAGGACACTCCAGCGGTGACTGACTCCATCTGTTGAGTCATCTCGGTTCGGAAGCTGGCGAAGCGCTGGTCCATCCTGGCATCAATGATTGCAAGAAGCTGCGCAGGGGGATGGATCTCGGAGATTGGCTGTGCTGATACTTCAAGGGAAGAGGAAGGTACATCAGTTGCGGAAGGAGCCACTGTTGGTTCAGATGCAGCTGATATCTCCATCGGGGCTGGCTCCTCCGCTGGCACTGCAGCTGCTGCTGGTGCCTCTGCTGGTACATCAGCTGCTGCTGACTCCTCTACTTGTACTTCTTCAGCTGGCTCCTCAGCTGATTCCACCACTGGCACTGCGGCTGGAGCTGGCTGGACTTGTTCAGAAATGGGTGGGGCTGTGAAATCCACCACTTGCCAGTCCATAGAATCAGGGACGAGATCGCCCGAGACAATAGGAACAGGAGGGACGGCAAGGGTCAGCCACAAACCACGAGAGGGATCCTCCTCTACAATGTGGTCTACCAGCAGAGCGCTGGCAGCCATGTCGAACAGGATAGCATGGTAGGGAGGGATCCTCGGGAGGGTAACCAGCACTTTGAGGCGTCGGAGCGCGTACGTCAGCTGGTACCCCCGACTGGTGACTCGGAACTGGAGGAAGGGTAACTTGACCTTTTTCCGTGGCGGGAGGCCGGAGCTTCCAGTCAGCTGCCTATACTCAGCAATTTTCAGCAAGCGATGCTTGATTCTCCTTGTAGACAGCTGCTGGGGGCAATCAGGATCAGTGCCCATGAAGGCATGAGCCCACTCCTCCTCCGCTCTCCAGTAGCCAAGACCCAGCCTGGCATAGAGAACCGCCCGCTTCTCCACTGTCAGCAGGCGCTCGCATCTGTCAAAGATTCTCCACCTTCGGAGTTCCAGACATAGGTCCGGATCCACCCTCCAGAGTCTGCGGTAGCTGGATATCATCTCGTCATTGACGGCATTTTCCACCTCCGCCGTGATGTTCTCAGCATACTCATAGAGAGTGGAATTGTAATATTCCACTGGCTGCAGGGGCAGGCACCAGTCAGAGATTCTGGAGGCATATACCGACTGGTGGGGGAGTCTGCTGAAGGGTATGATGTTGAATGCAGATGGCTCTGGCACTCTTGAATTATAAAATGCCATCTCCCCGCGCTACTCCCACCGGTGCACCCCTGTCACTTGAGCCTGGAAGGTATCCTCATCAACCAGTTGATGCTCTTGGATGCAGAGCATATAAGGGCGCCTTTCAGTTCGTGCACGCCTAGCTGGTGGTGTAGATGATGCTGCTGGTCGCCCGGAAGTTGATGTCGAGGCATCTGTGGATCGGGGGCGACTGGCAGGACGACGAGCCTTATCATCAATGTCTGGGAACAGATCCCTTGGCTCCATCCTCTGCACCATTGAGTAATGAGTCACCTCCTCAGCTGGCTCCTGCTCTAGCTCTTCAGCCCTTGGTTCCTCTGCATCCTCGGATTCAGAACTGACATCCGAGAAGCTCGCCAGTTGTACCGGGGTGGTCGCCCACTCTTCTTCTCCTCCACTGGCACCCCCTTGCGCGGCCAGTGGGTCTTCTTCACCTCCACCACCCCCTTGCGCGGGTGGAGGGACTTCAGCAACTTCTTCCTCCTGGTACTCATCCACAAGGGATAGTACATCCTCGTCAGCGCCCATCACCAGCAGGCGAGTAAAGGATTCATCAGATAAGATCTCGCCTGGAGCTGGTGCTGGTGGCCTTGCACTTGTAGTTGGGGCAACTTCCCATTTGCCCTTAGCCACCTGGTGCACCTGCTCCGCCAGTTGCGCCTGACGTCTGGCCTCATGCTCAGCCTGCACCTTTGCATAGGCTTCATCGCGGGCTGCCAGCTCAGCCTCTCGTTCACGCTGGTCGGCCAAGGCCTTCAGCCTTGCCTGGGCCTGCTTCTTCCTGACTATGGAGGCTTGCTGCTCCTTCTTCGCCTGCTCCACCAGCTTCTGAGCTCTGGTCTGGATTCGCTTCCTCTTGCGAGTCATCCTTTCGAGGGTCTCTTCCTCAGTCAGTCCCAAGACGGACTTCTTGACTGGGATGGAGATCTTCCCAGACTCAGGGTCATATGCAACAGCTGACGGTGGCTGCTGGTGCTGGGAAGTCTTAGGCTTCTTGTGGGATGGCTTCTTGGTGACTGGTACAAGTTGTACGTCCCGTGGATGGATACCAGTCGCCTCAGCCACCGCGCCTTCCATGGTTTCGAAGAGAGACTCCGTCTCCAGCTTCCTCTTCAACTGAGTCCTTGCCTCTTCAGTCAGCGGGAGAGCCACAGCTGGCACTTGCTCTCCCAGGTCTTCTGAGTCCTCCTTAGAAACGACCTCAGTAGGGTCCACTGCTGACTTCCCTTTCAGCCTTCGTGGCTTCTTGTAATCTGGGCGGGGCAGCTTCACCTTCGTGGCTGGTATGAAGTCGGAACCAACCAGCTGTTCCCCCTGGTCCACGCCATCACCCAGTTCCATCTCCAGGATGTGGCTGATCCGCAGCCCGAACGAGACTGCGTGGGCAAATTTCCCTTCAGTTGGCACGGTGTTGTTCTGCGCCACATTCTCCAGCAACCGGCCAAAGAAAAATTCGGCCCAGTTGCCCTGAACTCCATCCACCAGGGCACACATCACCGAAAACTTGCGCAGGCTTAACTCGGCGTACGAGCCGACCTCGCATTGTAGCATGCGAACCACAATATCGCACACCATTTGCCAGTACTCCTCCATCTCGGACTTCTTCATGCCAGTCCGGAAGGCGGTGACTTCTGGCTTCTTCCATTGCGCCCACCTCCTCCGGAATTCCACCGTATCATCCTGATGATACGTGGCCACTTCCTCTCCGTCATTCCTCAGTCCGAAGAGATTGGCGAGGTATTCGGCGGTGACAGTGATCAGGTGGCCGAACACCGAAGTAGTGAACGACTTCCTGTCGTCAGCAATCACGGCCCGAGCGTAGAACTCGGCTACCATGTGTGGATGGAAAGTGCTGGGGGTCGCCGTGAGGTACTGGCGGAGCTGCTCGCGGTCGACCATCTCCATCAGCTCCGGCCCATGATGCTTTAGGGCTAGCTTCGCGTTCATAATTTTCTCTTTCTGAACCTGTGCAGTCCTAATCTGCGCGTTAGAGAGCTGTCGCCTGGTCGCCGGCCTGTTCAACTGAACCAGTCGAGCGAACGGATATGAGTAATCGATATCCTCGATCTTTACTATGCCAGTATACGTTGGCATATGGGCTTCAGCAACTGGTAGGTCTGGTGAACCAGACGAGGATGATGTAGAAGTAGATGGAGGGTTATCAGCTGTAGGTCGAGAAGATGATGCCATGACTTCAGAAATATTCAAGTTTCAGAAAATCTCAAGGGAAGATGAGAGAATTTTGAAAGATAGGGTTCTGAAAGTAGGGAAACATAAAGGTTAACCCGAAGGAAGGGATCGGGTATTTATACGAAGGGCCATGCAGGATCAGACGTCCAGAATCAACGCTCAGCAAGCGAGGATCGACGGTCATCAGCAGGCCCGATTCCCTGTGCGCGGTCGTGCTGACGGGCGCCACAACGTGGAGCTGACGTGCCACGCACCGATTGGTGGCATCCAAGCGTCGGACTGCGCAGACACTGTGCACATTAAATGTGGCATTAAATGCCGCATTAAATTCTGAGAGATGTACACGCTAGTCGGATTTGAACAATCCCGCCTTTTCTGCGACAGCTGGCATAACTGGTCATCAGTAGCATATGCCAGTTGAACACTTCCCCCTGTCAGCATGGCCTCCTTACCAGTTGACAACTGGTACTTACGACTGGCACCCGAGCACTTGGATAAATTGAGAGCTGGGACTCAATTTCATCAGTCGTAGGAAATTCGCCAGTTGTCTGCTGACAACTTGAGAGAGAAAATTGAGAGCTGAGACTCAATTTAATCCGCATAATCTTCTCTTCAAGAAATCCACTCTTCATCATCGCTTGAAATTTGGAGCTGGGACCCAATTTTAGTTCAACTGATGGTTTGTGCTGGCAACTTCGGAATGAGAGCTGGGACTCATTTCCTTACAATTAAGGGATAAGTTCCGCCAGTAGGAGCCATCAGTGATCTTGAGATACCACTTAAATAAAAACAACTAAGAGCTGGGACTTAGTCGTAAACAGCGTCCTTCAGAAGATCAAGAACAAAATGAGAGCTGGGACTCATTCTTCCTCATCATTGGGGCTCACATCAATCTCCATAAGACCGAGTTTGATGCATAACTCCTTGAATCTTGCTTCTGGAAGGGGTTTGGTGAAGATGTCAGCCAGTTGATCTTCAGTTCTGATGTAGTCCACGCTGACATCCTTCTTTTCGACATGATCACGTATGAAGTGATGTCGAATGTCTATGTGCTTGGTTCTAGAATGATGAACCGGGTTCTTTGTGATGCACATAGCGCTGTTGTTGTCGCAATAGATGGGAACACAGCCAGTGTCCACTTCATAATCCTCCAGTTGTTGCTTGATCCAGATAACTTGAGCACAGCAACTGGCAGCGGCAACATACTCAGCCTCAGTGGTAGAAGTAGCAACTGAGTGCTGCTTCTTGCTAAACCAACTGATTAGCTTGTGTCCTAGGAACTGACACGTACCACTGGTACTCTTTCGATCTATACGGCATCCAGCAAAATCTGAATCTGAATATCCAATGAGTGTAAGCTCATCATTCTTGGGATACCATATTCCAAGAGATTCAGTCCCCTTCAGATATTTTACTATCCTCTTTGCAGCTTCCATGTGTGACCTTTTCGGATTGGCTTGAAATCTGGCACACACTCCGACTGAGTACGAGATGTCGGGTCTGCTGGCTGTGAGATAGAGAAGTGATCCAATGATACCTCTGTAGATGGTAGGATCAACTGATTCACCTTGCTCATCAAGAAATATCTGACAGCTGGTGCTCATAGGTATTCTAAGGGACTTAGTTTTCTCTGGGCAATACTTCTGAATTAACTCCTTCGTATACTTCCGCTGGCTGATAAAAATTCCATCAGCTGACTGCTGGACCTGGAGTCCGAGAAAGTATGTTAACTTGCCCATCATACTCATCTGAAATGATGTCTGCATCAGTTGAGAAAACTTCTCGCAGAGAGTTATATTCCTTGATCCTAATATGATGTCATCTACATAGATCTGCACCATTAGCATGTCACCACCATCCTTGAGAAGAAAGAGAGTCCTATCAATCTTCCCTTTCCGAAATCCATTGCTGGTGAGGAATTGTGACAGCGTTTCGTACCAAGCCCTGGGCGCCTGTTTCAATCCATACAGGGCCTTTCTCAGCTTGTACACCTTGGTGCCTATCTCAAAGCCTGGAGGTTGCTCGACATATACCTCCTCCTTCAGCTCGCCATTCAGGAAGGCGCTCTTCACGTCCATCTGGAACACCGTGAAGCCGTGATACGCTGCATAAGCAAGGAACAGCCGTATCGCCTCCATTCTGGCAACTGGTGCGAAGGTCTCATCGAAATCGATCCCTTCACACTGCCTGTAACCTTTGGCGACTAAACGAGCTTTGTTTCTGACCACGGTGCCATTCTCATCTCGCTTGTTCTTGAAAACCCACTTGGTGCCAATCACTGACTGGTGTGATGGTCTCTCTACCAAGTCCCAAACATTGTTGCGAGTGAATTCAGCAAGCTCTTCTTGCATGGCATTAATCCAATCAGCAGATTCTAGCGCAACTCCTATGGAAGTAGGTTCCATTTGAGAAATAAAACAACTCAGGAGCGCACTGCCGTGTCGAGTCTGGACAGAACCTTCCGGATCACCGAGAATAGCATCGGATGGGTGATCCCTCAGCCATTTGGGAGGACCAGCGACTGCTGGTGCCGGCTGTGAAATAGGTTCATCTGTCCTGGCGACTGGTGCTTCCACATTTCCACCAGTCGGAGCTGGAAGAATAACTGGCGATTGAACATCACCAGTCGGAACTGGAACTACAACTGGTTGTTGATCTTCACCAGTTGGAACTTCTTCATCAGCTACTCCGTCTGACTGACTTCCCGAACCTTCACCAACATTGTCAGTATCAGCTGGTACCTCCATTCCAGCTGGTTCATCGTTGTCTTCTGGCTCAAAGATTCCAGTCGGAATTCCCCCTTGATTTTTGCTAGATCCACTCAGGGAGATTGAGTGTAAGGTCTCAGCAAGGTCATTTGCATCACCGACCCTCTCAGGTTGCTGATGGGCACCTGAGGGAACTGGTTGTGAAGATGATCCAGTCATAGGTCTAGTCGAACCAGTTGGTTGAGCATCGGAAGAATTCCTGCCCAACTGGTCGCTGACATCCTCGACCTCAGGAACATCTTCAGCCAGTTGGCGTAAGGTCCTGCGCACTAAAGTAGCTTCATCAAAAACAACATTGCATGTTATTTCCATAAGCTGGGTCGTCTTGTTAAATACTCTATAGCCCTTGTGAGAGGGATGTCCATATCCGACAAACACACCCTCATCAGCCTTAGGCGAGAAAGCATTTAACTTCGACTTCCCATTATTATGGATATAACATGGTGAACCGAATGCACGAAGATGAGCTATAGAAGGCTTACGACCAAAATACACTTCGTAGGGAGTTTTCTGGAGTCTGTCGTTGATCCCGCTTCTATTCTGAGTGTAGCAGGCAATCACCAACGCTTCTCCCCAGAAACTCTGTCCTAAGCCGGACTCAGCCAGCATGGACCGGACCGCTTCTTTCAGCGTCCTGTACCTACGTTCTGCCAGTCCATTTTGCTGCGGTTGCCTTGGAGTAGATCTCTCATGTTTGATCCCGGCCTCCGCGCAAAAATCCATCAGCAGACTGTTGCAGAATTCAGTCCCATTGTCCGAACGAATTCGCTTTACCACAGCTTCTCTCTGTTTCTGAGCTTGGATGATCAACTCTGGAAGAATGATCTTCACCTCATCCTTGGTTCTGAGAAGCTTTACCCAGGTGTAGCGCGAGTAGTCATCGACTACCACCAGCGAATATCGTCTTCCTCCAATGGTTTGCGGTGTTACTGGTCCAAACAGGTCCATGTGTAACAACTCGAGTACCTGACTGGTACTGGGGCAGACTGGCGACTGGTTCTTGAAGGACTTCCTAGTTTGTTTGCCTTGCTGGCAAGCTTTGCAAATTCCTTCCTTCTTGAACCCGCCCTTGGGAAGACCATCTACAAGATCATGCTTGGTTAGATAATTAATAGTTTTGAAATTTAGATGACTTAACCTTTTGTGCCACAGCCAGTTAGTTTCCATGGAACTGGTGGCTACAAAGCATGTATCAGTCTTCCCGCTTTGCCAGTCAACAACATAGAGACCTCCTTTCCTGACACCTTTCAGCTTGGTCTCGCCAGACTCTTCATTCTTGATCTGGCACCCTGATTTGTCAAACACAATGGTATAACCATTGTCGCACAGCTGACTGATGCTCAGGAGGTTGTGCTTCAGATTGGTGACAAGGGATACATTCACAATTCTGACATCATCCTTCTCGATGCAGCCCTTGCTAATAACTCTGCCCTTGGAGTTATCACCAAAAATAACTGGAGGTCCTCTGACCTTGGTGAGCTCAGAAAACAGGAACTCTTCACCAGTCATATGAGCCGAGCAACCACTATCTATGATCCACTCGCTCGATCTCTGAAGCTGTGTTGCATGATCCTGTTCCTGCAAGAAAATGAAATTATTTAGGTCCCCGATCATCAGCGGGTCCTGCAGGGTTAGATCTCTGGATCATTCCTTTTGGAATCCAGACTTGAGTAATCTTCAGCTCGGTGTTACCCTTGCTGACATCACTTGTGGCCTTTCCCTTCCTTTTAAAATAATGCATGGATTTGTTTTTGGAAGGTGTGGCTGTGTGTGCGGTTCCTCTGGAAGTATTCTTCCTCCGAGAGTGTCGGAAATTTCTTTCCGACCGCTTGTGTTGCCTTGGTGGTTTCTGGAATTGTGGACCACGATGATTAGCCTTCCCAGCCCTTGAGAAAAGGTTTTGATTGGGCTCAGGCCTCCGATAGGTGTTCCTCCTATCGGGAAATATCCTTCTCTCAGTATTCCGCTGAGAGTTGGATCCCTTGTAAGCATGCTGGCAACTGGCATACTTGTAAGGTTGGGCGTGGAATCTCTGGACAGCTGGTGCTGGCTGTCGGATTCCACTGGCAGCTGACGCTGACTTCCTTGCCTTAGAATATTTCGGCTTAGTCTGCGTCTTCGGGTATGCTGGCGTCCTGTCAGCAGAGGATCTTGCCAGTTCAGGATTTTGTCGTGATGACTCACCTATGTATCTGGTCTTATTATTCCTATGCTGATCAGCCATTCGGGACTGACTGGTATTACCAGCTGGTGCTGATGCATTTACCAGTTTGCCCTTACCCTTATGAGCTGAGAGTTCGGGTTGGTTTTTGCTCAAATCCTTTGTAAATCCCAACCCGGACTTATCAGAAGGCTTTCTCCAATGACTTAGAGCTGCTTCCAAGTCTTTTGAGCCTTTATTTAGAAAATTTATTCTATTTTCTTGCTCCAGAACGAGATTGTGAAAATTATCTCGCTCAGTTTTTGTAATTTGAAAATTTTGGAGCAACTCAAAGTGAGTTTTTTTCAAAATGGCTAGCTCTTCACTGACTGACCTCGATTTTTCAATCTCCTTGGTCAAAATAGAAACTTGATCTTTCAGCGAAGCATTTTCGCCAGCTAAGACATTCGTTATTTCATAAAATTTTAAAAATTCTTTTTGAAGAATGTCTATAGTGACAGCTTCTGAGTCGGAGCAACGCGACTCAGAATCGTCTAAACTGATAGAAGGCATGATATGCATTGGGGAAGCTGATGATTGTACCTGATCATCAGCTGCAAGTGCCTCTTCACTGTCAGCACTTCCTTCAGCTGATTCTTCTCCGAAGGCTGCCATAAGTGCCAGTAGAGCTTCCTCTTCTGACTCTTCATCTGACTCATACTCCCCATCATCATGGTCGGGTATGTCAGGCACTTCAGTCCTGGTCAGCATAGCCTTGGCAACAGCCTTGGAGGCGCGCTCTTCAAAGAGCTTCTTTAGCCTTTCCCGCTCATTTTTGTCCACCTGTGGACATTCAAACTTTAAATGATCAGGGGATTGGCACTGGTAGCAAGCACGGGGAGCTCTCTTGACGAATTTTCCGTCAGTTGAGCTCAGAGATACTCCCTGCTTTGACTTGGCTTTCTCCAAAAGGACAGCCAGTCGTTTCATCTGCTGCTCAAGGTCAGCGATAGAGCCCTCGCTGTCTTTTGAGTTAGATCCCGATGTGGCTGGGATCTCTTTCTGCTGGTTGTGCTGGGCAGCAGGTCTGTCAGCATGGAGGGGCTTCTTGTGCTTCCATTTGAAGTCCTTCTTGACGAAGTAAGCTTCGTCTTGAGCTTTGATGCTGGGGGATCCCATATTCCGGATGGCCTCATTCTTGTTTACCATCTGGATATCCCACTCGTGTGCCTGCAACTGAGCAAATAACTCCTTGGGAGTCATCTTGGATAAGTCCTTCTCCTTGAGAGCTGTCGTCTTCACGAACCAGTCCTCCTTGGGCATCTTGGACAGGATCTTGGCATTAAGATCTTCATTTGAGTACGTCCTGTCCAGTGACTTTAGCTCTCTGACAATGGCGTTGAATCTCGCCTCCATCTCCTTGATGGTTTCTCCAGGCAGCATCTGGAAGGACTCATACTTGTCCACCGCAACCTGCAATTTGTTGCGTTTCATTTGATCAGTTTCTTGGTTTAGACTATCAAGATAATCCCATACTCCCTTGGCATTATCAAACTGAAGGGCTTCCTCCATCAGCGACTCTGGAAGAGAAGCCAGGATCAACTCGTGAGCAATGGAATCCAACTGATTCCGCTTCCTGTCCTCGGCGTTCCATTCGCCTTGAGGCTTTGGGATCACAGCAGCTGGACGATCTCCTAACTGGTGCTGTGTCATGGTGATCTCGATTGGCCCTTTCTCCAGCACATCTTTCATTTCTGGATGGATGCTCTTCAGAGAAATGAGCGACCTCTTTCGCCATATATCATGCTTCACAGTCTTGTAGTCGAGTAGCTTCGGATTATTCATCTTCGTGTACCTGAGCTAATCAACAGACAAACAAAGGAGTGCAAGGAAACGTGGATCTCGGTCCTAAGCGACTCAGAAACAATCGGTCTATAAGAACCGACTGCTCTGATACCACTTGTTGGTCCCGGATTATCAGGGTATAACTTAGCAGCGGAAAATGTGGTTAATCGTTTCTTGCACTCTGCTGGTTACTCAGCTGACTGGGACCTTGTCAGCTGGTAAGTCAACTGGCACTCTGAGTACTCAGCTGACTGGCAACTGGCTCGTCAGCTGGTAGCTCAAGACTTAGAATATTTTTAGCCTTGTTTGCACAGTTATATCAGTTTTCAGATATACACCAGCACTTGGGTGCTGGGTTTTAAATCAGTATGAAATGCAGAAAGCTGATAAAAGACAAAGGATTTATAGTGGTTCGATCAACTGATCTACGTCCACTCTCCAGTCGTAGCACTGGAAATTTCACTAAGAGTAATCGGGTACAAGCGTCCTACGATCTATCTCTAGCTGGTGAATGCCTCGTCCACCAGTTCACTAGATCAACCGCTCCCGGCCTTGTCCTTCTTCAACTCTGATCAGCTGGTGGAGTGCGAGCACGTCACTTCAACCTCCACAGCTTCACTGGGTGTTTAGTTCTCCCAAGAACGTGTCTTCTCAATACGGCAAAAGCCCGTAATAACTCAAGTGCTGGCTGGCACAAGAGCTGCTGTGAACTTCCTCGGAAGAGAAAGAACACCAAAGAGATCTGTAACTTACAAGCTGGAAGCTTGAAGTCTCGTGTTTGATAAATCAACACACGGATAACCTTTAGAAAGGCCTCGAAAGTGTTTTGCTTGCTTGCAATAAAGTTTTAGACTTTCGGTAGTTGAGTATTGCGAGAAGAGTATTGAATGTTGGTGGATCCCAGGTATTTATAGCCGAGGGATCCGATTCAAATCTTCTAGCCGTTTGGACACATTCGGAAAAGGTCTCTGTCCTCGCATGTCCTTCTGACAGCGGCAGGTAGGAATTTCCGGAAAGCGCCATGCTTTTGTCCACTTTATCTGACATTGATCTCTTTATGTCAGAACGGCACTATTCATCAGTACGAGGAATCGGAACTGGTGTCTTGAACTGATAGACTTTAAGGTATCCTCCCTTAAAGTCATACTTTGTCAGTTTATTCCTCAGACGAATCTTCTTTTTGTCTCTAAGACTCTGGGAGAGCGAATCTTGAATTCTGCTGGTAACATCCGACTGGCAGAACATACTGGTGATCTTGTGCTGGCAGTCTCTACTGGTGACTTGCGTTGGCACAATCTAAGTCTACCAATTTGTCTGGATGTTAACTCTTGGAATCTCCCATGACTGGTGACTTCACCGCTGGTGAACAGTGTCAGTGAGAACACCTATTCTGCTAGTAAGGTTTGTCAGCTCCCTGCTGATGAAAACCTTCCCAACTGGTGAACAGTAGCCAGTCATTAGCTCTTCTCATGCTGATGAACAGTGTCAGCACGAGTCTTTGTCAGTCGCCTGCTGGTGAGACTTCTCTCAACTGGTAAGTACATCTCATGCTGGTGAACAGTGTCAGCATGAGTCTTGATCAGCTGCGACTTACAACTCAAAAGACCTAAACAGGACTTTACATTTGAGAACTAGAGCTATCTAGAGACAACTGACGCTGGTAGGACTTAGGATTTGATCCACCAAAACACCAAACTAGAATCTAAACAAGTAGCTACTGGGGAGAGGAAACTTAGCCAAATTTCCCAACATCTTGGAAGTTCGATCTTGCAAGGAAATATCGACATCCACATCTTCATCCTCGGAAGTGTCACTCGGAACATATGGCAAGTCTTTGACCCTTGTGTCACCCTTTATAGTCAGAGACTGCTCAAAGACCAGAGGGATGGGATCAAACTGCTACTCTTCTTCCAACGGAGTGACTCCTTAAGATAAAATAAGTGCATGGAGAAGGCAAGGATGCGGCAGGTAAGTGGAATCTGACTTTGACACTACACGAAAAATGTTAGTAAAAACTGCTTGGCCAAAGTTGAAAGGAAGGCCAGTTCCAACCCTATAGAGAAGTTCAGCCTGTTCTCTGGAAACCACAGACAGGTTCTTGTTCGGCAACCAATTATGCACACAGATTTTGAACAGATCCACGTACTTCCAGGTCAAAGTGGACACAGGCATCTTGGTCACCCAAGTTTTGGACTTTCCCCCAGTCAGTTCCAAAGCCAAATCCTTCTCGACAGACTTCGACAAAGCTTCAATATTCTCAGACTTCAACCCAAGGAATGCATTTATAGAATCAGGGTAAAAAATTATCACCTATCCTCTAACAAAGGACTTCTCAAACTTGTGTTTGTCAGACTGGAACACATCATCTTTCAGCATGTTGGCAAAAAATTCAAGCATCAGAGTAGGACTAAACGAAGTAAACTCAGTCATAGTTTTCAGAAGGCCCCTTTTCTTAAGTAACAAGTCTAACCCAAACTTCGAAAGCATAGAGTTGTCCATCATTTTCTCAATCTTAAACTCCCTCTTAGAATAAAACACCTTAAGAGACTTAGCAAGGCAGTGATAGTACTTAACAGAATATGATCGAGTAACATCATAATCAGAATCTTCGTCAAATGAGGATGGTGTACCTTTGCCTTTCTAGGATGAGGGCTCCATGGAGTTAGATTGTTCAACCTTGGGCTTCTTTGACCTCTGGGCTTCAGATCGTTCAGGAGATTCGGATTTTGATCGTCGTTTGGCAGACTTTGACACTGGTTTCTTCGGCTTTGGCTTGCTTTTCTTTGAAGAGGGTGCAACTTCTGACTTCTTCCTTTTCTTTTCTGGTTGTTCACCACTTGAGTCAGCATGTTCTTCAGTTTGTTCGGCTTCCTCTGGATCCATCTTGAAGTCTTCGTCGGAGCTATCCAAATCACCGGACTCATAGTCTGACACGAAGTTGTTAGTCTTCAAAGATGGCTCCGGCAAATCATCAACTTTCGTGAACACATGAGGGGTATCCGTGAGACTCTTCAGAAATTTCCTTGGCTTCACCTTCTTTCTTCGAGTTGCGGCATGCTTCTTGTGCTCCATTTTCAGAGTTTCTTAAAAAATTCTTTCAAACCTTCGTTCAGGCATATTTCCTTCAAGTTGTTGGACGACATCAGAGATTAGCTTCAAATTTCCTGGTTGATCGGCATCAGTTGGAAATCCTTCTTGTCCAGGCAGAGCAGAGCGAAGTGGAGGCTCATGGAGAACTTCATCCGGGTTCACATCCCCCACAATTAGAGGTAGATTTTCGAAGGATTTTGAAGGTTGAGAGGCTGAATCAGGGTTAAGGAAGGGTTCCTTGAGGATTCTCTCGGTCTCTCCATCGAATGCATTGCCTGATTCTTCAATAGAAGGCAGGGAAGGCGATTTGGGTTTTGCAATTTTGTTTGAGAGGAGAGAGGTTCGGAGGTCGGCTCTTTAAGAGTGGGTTCAGTGATGATAGAGGGTGAAGGTTCGGTGGTGATTGGAGGAGTGGGTTCGGCGGAAGTAGGTGGTGGAGTGATTTCTGAGGTAGATGGAGGAGTGGTCAAAGGTTCAAAGGTGGGAGGAAGAGAGGTACCTTCGATGTTCAGTTGAGAGGGAGAGGCTTGGGAATCTTTCTCCATTTGGCTCTCTAGCAGTCGTTGAAGAATCTTAGCTCCGTCCGATGAGGCGAGGGTTTTGGCAAGAAGATCTTGAATATTTTGATCGGCTATGGGAGTGTATTGAGAGAGGTGAGAGGTTTCAGAGAGAGAGAAAGTAAAAGGTGAAGGGTTTGTGTGGAGGAGAGAGTGCCTTGATAGCCCGTGTGATTGATGTGAATAGTGTTCTGCATGAATCACTTAAGTAGAGAGAGGGTTAACAATAACACCTAAAAATGAGGGGATAAATCATAATTTAAACAATCAAAAGATTAACTTAAACAAAAACTAATTACTAAAAACTAGGATAAAATTCAAAACAAACTGGTCAATTAAAATTCAAAAAACCTTAAAATTCGCAACAACTAAAACAAATCTGCAGGGAAAAATAAAAGCTCAAAATGATTCAAAGTATGATGACTGTTATCAAGTTTGACACTGAGGGATTAAAGTTACAAAGAGTCGATATAAACATTCTCATTACTCCTTCCACAAAGATTTTGTGCCTAATCACATCCAATCTTTAGTACTAGATGAGAAACAAAAGAAATCAGCTCATTAATTCCTCAAATAAACTTTATTTCCACATGGTCAGAGTTATAGCAACATTCTGTCCATAGTACTTTAGTTATTTTGAAAAATAAATAGGTCACAATCACCATGTTTATAACTTTGATATCTCACACTTGTATCTCTCAGTTTTATAACTTGGACAAATAATCGACAAAGCAAACTCAAACTTTAACATCCCAGAGTCAAAGATAGACAAGTAGTCACACACTGCCAAATTATTTAGGCAGGGGGGTTACACATGCCTAGAGATCTTCTCAAGTAAGAGAATCTCTCAAAGTCAAGAGCTTTTGTGAAAATATCTGCAATTTGTTCTTTTGTTGACACAAACTTTAAAGTAATCAAACCTTTCTCAACCATGTCACGAATAAAGTGGTGTCTTATATCTATGTGCTTAGTGCGTGAGTGTTGAACATGATTTTTAGCAATTTCAATAGCACTAGCATTATCACACAAAAGTGTCAGAGTTTCAGAAGGTAAACCGTGGTCCTCTAGCATCTGCCTCATCCATAGAAGTTGAGTGCATCCACTAGCTGCTGAGATGTATTCAGCTTCAGCAGTTGACAGTGATATGCAGTTTTGCTTCTTGCTAGACCATGACACCAGATTTGCACCAACTAGAAATCCTCCACCACTTGTGCTTTTTCTGTCATCTACATCACCTGCCCAGTCCGCATCACTATAACCTGTAATGTTAGTGCCAGAATTCTTTGTGTACCAAAGTCCCATATTGGGTGTGCTAGAGATATACCAGATTCTTCTTTTAACAACCTTGAGGTATGACTCCTTAGGATCAGACTGGTATCTAGCACATACACCAACACTAAAAAGGATATCTGGGCGACTAGCAGATAGATATACAAGACTTCCTATCATACTTCGGTAAAGAGTGGGTTCAACTTTGACTCCAGAACTATCCCTACACAGTTTATCACTACTTCCCATAGGTGTCTTCATGTGTTTAGCAGTATCTAGACCAAATCTCTTAACAATACCTAAAGCATACTTGGACTGAGATATAAAGACTCTATCTTGACGTTGCACAATCTGCAAACCTAAAAAATAATTTAACTCTCCTACAATACTAATTTGAAACATGTTTGACATGTTGGTGACAAACTCGTCAACAAGTTTGACATCAGAAGCACCGAACACAATATCATCTACATAAATTTGAGCAATAATAAAACTATTACCTATATGTTTAACAAAAAGAGTTTTATCAGCATTACCTCTTACAAACCTCAGATCCAGTAGGAATTCGGTGAGTCTAGCATAGCATGCACGAGGGGCTTGTTTTAAGCCGTAGAGGGACTTTTTGAGCCTGTAGACATAATCAGGCTTTGACAGATCTTCAAACCCTTTGGGTTGCTCGACATAGGCTTCCTCTTCCAAGATTCCATTCAAAAAGGTGCTTTTAATGTCCATTTGATATAGGGAGAAATCAGCAGCACAAGGAATGGCAATAAGGAGACGGATTGACTCTAACTGTATCACAGGAGCAAACGTCTCGTCAAAGTCAATGCCTTCCACCTGCGTATAACCCTGAGCAACCAATCTCGACTTGTTTCTCACAACATTACCCTTTTCATCGGTCTTATTTTTAAAGATCCACTTGGTTCCAATCTCATTTTTATCCTTCGGCCTTAGAACCAGCTCCCAAACATCATTGTATTCAAATTGACTCAGTTCTTCTTGCTTGGATTTAATCCAAAATTCATCTGCAAGAGCTGAGATGTGGGATGATCTTTCCTTATCTTCAGAGGTGGATCCCTTCTGTCATTGTTTGACACATGTGTGTCAGAGTGGTCATCCGTGTCAAAGTCAGGTGCAGTTTGATTCGTGGTTGACTGATCACTGTTTGAAGGTTCTCTAGAATTTTCAATGAGATGAGATGCATCCAGTTCATCTATCTTCTCCAACAGAGATCCAGCTTCGTCAAACACAACATTGACTAACTCCTGAATTATTTGAGTGTCAAGGTTGTACACTCGATAGGCTCGGTTGTTGCTAGCATACCCAAGAAATAGGGATTTACTGCTCCTTGTGTCCAATTTGGTAAGGTAATCCCTGTCATTCAACACGTAAAAAAGACAACCAAAAACATGTAAGTACTTCAGGTTAGGTTTCTTACCATTCAGGATCTCATGAGGAGTGGTCTTTGTTCCAGGACGAAGATAGACCCTATTGATCAAATGACATGCAGTGTTGAAAGCTTCAGCCCATAACCTTTTAGCAAGGTTCTTTGAGTTTAATATAACCCGCACCATTTCTTGAAGCGTTCGATTCTTTCTTTCCACCACACCATTCTATTGTGGTGTCTTGGGTGCTGAGAACTCATGAGAAACACCATTTCTTTCACAAAATTGGCTGAAACTTTTGTTCTCAAACTCTCTGCCATGATCTGTTCAAATCCGTATGACACTGGAGTGATAGAGTTTCTTGAACTTCTTGAAGTGATCGAAGGTTTTTGACTTTTCTCTTAAGAATTCAGCCCATGTGAATCTAAAAAAATCATCAGTGCATACTAACACATTTCTTTCGACCTATACTTTCAACTTCAATAGGTCCCATCAAATCCATGTGAAGTAATTCAAAGCACGTGCTAGTGTTAACAAAATCAGTGACAAGGTTAGATGCACGAGTTTGTTTACCTTTTGTGCATGGATCACAAATTTTGTCAGGATTGAACTTTAAGTTAGGGACTCCTTTGAAAACATCAACTTTAAGTAGCTTTTGAATGCAATGAGAACTTGCATGTCCCATTTTCTGGTGCCACAGTTCAGCTTCGTCAGGCTTTGACACCAGGCATCTCCCTTCTTGTTCAGCTTGATAGCAATTATCTGAGGATCTACTACCAAACATAACACATTTGTTAGATTTATCATATACTTCACAAACATCCTTGTCAAACTTGAAAACCATCCCATCGTTGCAAAATTGACTTATGCTAATCAAATTTGTTGTGAGACCTTCCACATTCGCCACAAATTTCTGAATAGTTTGACAGACATGATCGATATCCTGCCATATGTCTGGAGCAGCCACTGTCAAAGTACCATGTACCTACAATGTTAGTTTTTAACGAAGTATACACAACAAAACAATTTGAACATGTTTTCTAATTTTCATCCGCAATTCTTTTCCTACAGAAAGGCTTGATATGACCTGCCTTGTTACAGTAATGACACACATACTTCTTTGACTTTACTTTTTTGTTTGACACTCTGGTGTCAGACTCCCCTTTTGTGAATTTGATCATGTTCTGAGGATCAAAGAGACTAGAACTGGGATTTGTTTGATCTTCATACCCAAGTCCACTTTTATTTGATGTCTTAGTGGCAAGGATCTCATCAAGAGTGTCACGTCCACGATTGATTTTGTCAAAGACAGAATCAGCCTCCTTCAGCTTGTCTTTGAGATGTCTTACATCTTTGTCACTCCGCGTGAGAAGAACTTCCAATCTCATAAGTTGTCTCCTTAAGGATTGATTCTCTTCGTTAAGCCTTTCAATCTCCTGTCTTTGTTCCTCACATCTTCTATCCACAATGTTAAAGAGTTCACTGACTTCCTCCATCTCTTTTGGTGTAGTACCAAAGCTTCCTTCTTCCTCATTGTTTTGACCTGAAACATACCCAGACATTGACACGTCAGAGTTAGAAGCATTGTACCAGTTGTTTGTGTCATCACATGGTACGATGGTGAGATCATTTCTATCTTCATTTCTCTCAAGCTCCTCTGTGTTGTCCGTCTCCATCAGGTCATCTTCGTTAAGTTCCTCAATTCTAACATATAACACAACCTTCTCATCCTCATCCTCATCAGTGTCAGAGTCATCACTGAGGGTGGTGTTAAAGTTTAGCTTCTTTCTTCTTAGCACAGTTGGACATTCGTTAGCAAAATGACCCATTCCAGAACATCCATGATATTTGACATTATCGAAAGTAAAACTTTCAGAAAAAAGGATTAATACCATTTTTGGAGTATTTGTCACTCTTATGAGAGGATGTAACTGAGCTACTTGAGGCACTTGAAGGCACGGAGGTTGTAGTCTTGAACCTCCTTGAGCTGGATTCACCTTTTCCCTTCATGGATCTCATGAATTTGTTGAACTTTTTCGTCAGGAGCACCAGATTGGGATGTTCCTCATCTAGCAATTCATCGTCTGACACCTCGAGATCAAACTTTGGTGTACTCGACATGCTTTGGACTGTTTCCTTTCCAGCATGAAGTGCGATATTTTTTCCCCTGTAGACTTGTTTTTGTTCATTCAAATGTGGTAAGAATACTTACCAGTTCACCAATCTCCATCTTTTCCAAATCTTTGGCCTCTTCAATAGCTGAAATTTTGTAGTTGAATCTTTCAGGTAGGGATCTAAGCATCTTGCTTACCATTCTTTCATTGCTTATAGGTTCTTCAAGTGCGAGAGCACCATTAGCCATGGTCACCATCTTTTCAAAGTATTTGGTGATTGTTTCGTCCTTGGTCATACGGGGATTCTCAAATTTAGTAGTGAGAAGTCTCATTTTGGTCTTTCGTACACTAGATGACCCTTCACATTTGGCATTAAGAGCTTTGGCATTGCAGTTTGACAGCATCCATTCCTCATTTGTCCATTTTCCTTCTTCTTTTACAATCGTGACTGTTTTTGTAGCATCTTCAGGATCTGGAATTTCTTCCTTCGGAGGTGTCCATCCTTCCAGCAATGCAGCCCACGCTCGCTCATCAACAGCTTTGATGTAAATTCGCATATGGGATTTCCACATGTTGTAGTTGGTCCCATTGCAATCCCAAAGAGGAGGACGACATGGCACACTTGACATGTCTATTGTGAAAAACTGCACTCAGGAACAAAATACTTAGTTCGTCAAGTAGAGGCTCTGATTCCAATTGATAGAATTTAGTGTCCGAGTTTAATACAATGGTGTCAAAGATACATAAAATAAAATGTTTGACACACGAAAGTCAAAGCGTAAACGTTAAAAGAGTTTGACACAGCGAAATAAATTTTTCAAGGGTTTATAAAATACAAACCCCCGAGAGCCACACGGCAAAACAGTTTTCACTATTCAAAATGAAGTTTTTACAAGTGAAGAACAAAATACTAAACTAGACAGAAATTATTATAAGTTCACTCCTTGGAACAATTTCTATGAAAGCTATCACACAATAAAATACACGATACAACCTAACTGCTCCTCCACCGTAGGATTCACTCTCCGGAGATGGGTTCCACAACTCGATTGTAGACCTCGTGAACTTGATGAATGATAGAGAACGAAGCAGCCTAGATAACTCACGTGTGTATAATCGTCTAACCCAGATCTCTAGTCTTCTTTGTCTCTTATTTATTGATCTTGGAGCACTCGTACACGTCGTCCACCACTTCGCAGTAGATCGTGTCCT
>JAPKLW010000657.1:20759-86606 GCA_026898455.1 Plectranthus barbatus
ATATATGTTCCCTAATATTTAGGACCTGCAAAAATGTAGCAAAATAGATATATAAAAGATTCGTATAAAATGGGAGTTAGTTGTAACAAACAGATACGGGAGTTTAACATGGGAGTGTCAAAGTTAAACAGAATCTGTCAAAGTTAGAACAGACCCGGATAAGATTAACACCAAAGTGTATTTGACACTTCACAAAGTGGTATCAGAGCGGTCAGTCCTTCCAAGCTGGTCATTTTGAGTCACTTAAGACTGGTATCCATTCCTTGCACACATTCTTTTGTCATATCTCAACTCAAGTACAATCATGATGAACATGATAAAGCTTCCGTCGTACAATCTTGAAAAGTACGAGATGTGGATGAAGAGGTCTTCCATCCAGATTAAGAGCATTCATCTAGAGATGATAGATGTACTGGAAAGAAGGCCAATAAAGATCACTAAGATCCTTCCACCTCTTGGAAATGAAGGCACAAGAACCATCGAAAAGTCTTACGACTAGTGGAGTTCATAAGACAAAAGAAGAAATCAACTTGACTCCATAGCTCTAGAGGCCATATTGTCTTCCCTACCAGACGCTTTGGTGGAGGAAGTCATGCAGTTCAACAACGCAAAAGAGGTCTGGAGCTACCTCGACACACATTTCCATGAAACTAATTCGATGAAGCGCAATAGACTGCAAGTGTGTATCGACAAGTACGAGTCATTCCAGATACAACCTGGAGAGACTATAAAGGTGATGGAAAAGAGACTCATTTCCATCTTCAGCGAGCTCAAGGCTTTGGACAGACCATACTCCAATGCAGATCTTAACGCCAAGATCCTGTCCAAGATGCCAAAAGATGATTGGTTTGTCAAGACAATCGCGCTGAAAGAAAAAGACTTATCCAAAATGACGACCAAAGAATTGTTCGCCCAACTACAAGCCCACGAGGCCATGCGAGCAGCCAACTCGCCTAGCCACCAAGCTAAAGACGTAGCTTACTTCGTGAAGAGGGATTCCAAATAGAAACCCAAGAAACCCTTCCATATTGACTGGCCAGTAAAGCTTAGAACAAGAGAAACCAACATCATCTGGTTCTTAATCAAAGGAACGAGAAAGCTCAATCGCCGAGCTTGAAGAGCAAATGAGGAGGCTATCCAAACTCCTCGAGAAGGCGAATAGGAAAAAGGAAGCTCCCGACTCTGAAGAAAAGAAGTTCGTCAGAGCATGCTTCCAAAGCGGTTCCTGCGAACACCTGAAGTTCGAGTGTCCCTCTATGGACAAGGAGGAAGGTCTTCGAGCGCTGAGCATCAAAAGCCATAGCTCAAGCTATGCTGACAAGGACGGAGATGTCGGACATTCCTGATCATGATGAGGATTACTCATCTGAGCAAGAAGATGGCGAGGAAGCTCTACTAGCATTCCTGGTTGCATTCAGAGAAGAAGCTAATGAAGGATTTGAAGCTGAAGTTGAGACAACACTCACACCTTCAAGTGAGCAGGTAATCACTTCACTTATTACTGATCACTCAGCATGCATTCTTGATGAATCCGAGTCATACTGGTCTTACTCGGAGGAGATCACTTTAGACATTTTATCGCATGAATTTTAAAAAATTATAAAATAAAAAATGTCTTATCTGGCAAAAATACCTCACTAAGATTACAGGTTTCAATTTTGACCGAGGAGATTGAGAAATTGAGGTCTATTAGTGAGGAGCTAGCAAAACTTAAGGAAGATCACTCACCCTCACTTAAAAGTTTTGAAGATTTAAAATCTGAGTGTAAATCCTTATATTTAACATCCTTAAGCAAGATGAGAAACTTTGTTTTTTTAAGAAAGGCTCAAGAGGGCTCGATGAGGTCAAGCAAAACATGAGAGAGCCTTCAGATAAATCAGGGTTAGGATACGAAAATGATTTGAGCAATGAAAACCCTGCACCTACTAGTACTAAGAGACCCATCATTATTATAAAAGAAACCCTTAGTACACAGTGTGAGTCAAGTGGTCAAAGGGTAGCATTCAAAGTGCCCGCTCATACTAGCAATGCTAAAGGTTGGTTAGCCAACAACCTCAAGCTGACGATTCAGAATGAGAAAATAAGTCCAAGTTAAAGGGTAAGGTGGTTAAACAGCATGACCCTAAGCTGGCAAAATCTCATACTAATAGGAAGTCAGTACGGCCTCAAAAGTTGACTAAGCATTATCTATATATATACTAATTGACAGTAGTGGATTTACTGTACACATGGCGGCAAAATTTTCGCCTAAAAATTCATTTACATGCAACAAAGATTTCACCAAGTTCTGCCACATAAAAATAATATCATGTCACATCAATTAATGAAAGCAAACCATCAATCATTTCAATCTACTTTATGCATTACAATTTTCAATAATTTAAATTTAAAAAGACTACGATCAATAAAATTATTATTTAATACTAATATTACATATCTTTAAATAATTAAAAATCTAATTTAAAAAAATAAATATAATAATCCTTATTATTATTAATTAACTAAAAATGAAATTAAATTACATACTCCCTTCGTCCCACATTAATAGTCCAATTTGGTTTTGGCACAATAACCAAGGCATGTGAGTGTAGAATGAGTTGAGTGGAATTAATATTTTATTGTTGAGTGTGAAAAAAGTTACCTTTTTTAGAAATGAGACTATTAAAATAGGACGTACGAAAATGAAAAATGAAACTATTAAAATGGGACGGAGGGAATATCTTGGATTTAACTTATTGATGTTCAAAGCTCATTTATCACCGTATGTATGGAAAAGAGAACTTGATGAATGTGAAAACTGCAATATTCAATTGGAGACATCAATCATTTCTTTCATCAATCATACATTGTGAAGAAAATTCAGTAAGAAAAGACATATACTTCAATGTTAGAAGTGTTCAAACAGTAGCATGTCACATATCCTGAACTTAACTTATTGATGTTATTGATGTTGTCTCTTCGCTCGGGTGTAGTGGTTAAAACACCTTGCCTGTGACTGAAAGGTCACAGGTTCGAGCTCCCAAGGGGACATTTGTGTGTGTGAGTTTAAGATTAATGTACATTTATTCAAAAAAAAAAAAAAAAACTTATTGATGTTCAATAATGTATTTTGAAGGTATTTAGTTTTTACTCACATTACATATCTTTAAATAATTAAAATATATTTATATTTTGTACTTTAAATGCATAATTTTTAATATTTATTAATTTAAATGTTATATATGTTTCATAACTCCAAAACTAATACTCCATTTGTGTCATATGATTAATCCCATTTTATTTGGGCACAATAACCAAGGAAGTCAAGATAAGAGAAATTAATAATTTATTAGTGGGCATGGATTACTTTTCATTTTTGATAATGAGATTAATAAAGTAAAACGGAAGGAGGTGATTAAGTAAATAATATTTTATAAGTTAGTATTAATTCTGTGGTGAAAAAGAATGAATATTAATTAATTAATTGTTTCCTGGGTTGTGGACATGGGAATTAATTAATTGTTAGGCCCATTTTATTATTTGCATTAGGTCCCAGGTCTTACCCAATTAAATATGCTGAAAAGAGGCTCAGTAGCCCATTAGAGTTGAAACCCTAGGTCTATAAATAGATAGTTCTCTCTCACAAACCCTAAAACTTTGAAATTAGTCAAAACCATAGTTTGGAGAGAGAGTGGGCGGCGCCGCTGTGTGTTTGGGAGAAGAAGAATTTCGACTCCGGCTTTCACTGGGAGAAGAAGAATTTCGACTACGGCATCCTGCGGTGCGCGCGCGTGCGGTGGCGTAGGGTGGCGGCGGCGGTGGTCGGCGGCTGATGCTGTCCCGTCGCGCTGGGTCGTGTTTTGATGGTTTGTGCAATCCTGTGTAAACCCTAGGGTTTGCATTAGGGTTAGGGCAAATCATCAGATCACAAAGGCCTAAATCCCAAAAGATTTGGTGAATCAAGATTTGGAGGCCCTGGAAGATTTGAGAAGATTTGTGTCTATCCAAATAGATTCAAATTTCAAATTGTAATAGATAGAATTTATTTTTTCTTTTTTGTGGGGCCACGAGGAATTTTTGTTTGCCTTAATTGTCCTCGTATGATATGTGATTTATTATGTGCGCAATTAAGCATGTGTAGATAATAGGAAAAACATGATTTATCACTTTTATTATTTATATTTTGGGAATTTTTGGGCTTGTTTAATTACATGCAAAAATTTGGAAAATATAATAACAAAGAAATTATGTGTGCGCATATAAGAAACCTTTTAAAAGAAAAATACTAAGCAGATTTTTTTAATTAAAATCAATAGACCTCCACAAAGCGGTTCTAGGCTGTAAGTGTATCTCTCGTTCTAGTAAACATCTGCGAGTTTAGCTTGCTAGTTCCTAGAGGTGCATGGGTATGGTTGTTGGGATTTTTAGACAAATAATTTAAATCATGTGAATAGTGGGAGGGTTTTGCGTAAACGTCTACGAGTGTAGCTTGCGTAGATCTCTTTCACAAGTATTCTAGGATTGATTTAAATTATAGATAACAAAAGCTTTAAGGGCTGTTCGGTATGGTTACGTGCCATGCTAAACTGTCTCTTTTGGCCAGAGTTAAATTTGTGGTTAATTGCTTAGAAGCATCTTAGAATATAATGCAAGAATTGCATCCCTGTTCTTGAGTGATGGCTTGGTCTAAGGTTTTCACTAATTATTTGTTGGTCCTGATATATCAGAGTCGTCGTGCTTAAACAAGAACACGAAATGCAGCGGAATGATTAATCGTCACTTACACTTATGTTTTCCTTTGAAGATTATTTAAACTCAGGTATAGATTAATGTATCTTCACAGTTATACACTAGCAATATGATTGCTAGGTTTAAATTCTCGTGCGTAATAAAGAAGTAAAGAAACACGATGTTTATAGTGGTTCGATCCAAATAGATCTACGTCCACTCCTTAGCCGAAACGCTAAGAATTCACTAAGTATACAGAGTACAAGGATTCGCCTTGGACGTTAAGTAGGCAGTGAACTTTCGACCTGGCTACTTGACAGCTATTCTCCGATATTCTGAACTTCTCAGGTGTAGGTCTGACTAAGTCAAGGGCACACCTTCGTAAAACTTGCCTTTCCTACTTTGGAAGTTTTATAGTTACTTCCTAACTTTTCTTCAGATGCGGCTAAACGCCCGTCTTAGTCTAGACCTTTTCAGGTGTTCGACTGTTGGATTCTTTCAGTAAAGAAAGGTATCCCAATGATTGAAGAATCTTGACTGCAATCAAGAATCTCTTCAATAGAGTGTCAGTAATTCAATAGGTACACTCTGGTAGTTGAAAGGCTTTGAATATGTTTCGAATATTTGCTTTTCAACTGACTGCTCTTGTGCTTTTCGCTTTTGTCTTAGGAATCTCTTGAAGGTGAGTTAGAGTATTGAATGAGCAGCACTTCTCACTCTTCCGGACTTGTCTTTTTATACTTGAAGATTCAAACTTTGAATCTTCGTATCCGTTAGACACAACGGTCTCTTTGTCTGAGAGTGGCTTGTTTATCAGCTTGCTTTCTGGCTTCGTACAATACTTTTTGACCTACTTCTGAAAAGTCCTGTCCTTTCGTGTACGGTTGTCAGAACGTTAGTATAGCGATCGTTGTTAGTTGTCTTTCTTTGCTAAGCTCCTTTGGAACGATCTGCTAGGCTTTCACTTGCAATCTGCTAGATAGATATCGGACTGCCGAGTTCTCAGCAGTTGCTCTCTTTATTCCTGATTCCTTCGACTCCGGATTGTTAATCCTTTAGCAATCTGTTATGTGCTAGCGAATGCTGACTCCTCAACATTTTGCTATCTCTTTGTCTTCTAGCATGTGTTAGTCTTCTCTAGCAATCTGCTAGAGATACTTTGGTGTCCAGCAGGGAGAAATCCTAGCAAACTAGTCTATTACAACTAGATGCTTGACCTATACAGGACATTACGAGATATGCTAGACTATACTAGAATTCAGCATTTGATCGACCAATCTAGTAAGGTTTGATGCAACAAAACCTTTTACAATGTGATCCTAAGGGTGATTCAGGAATAATTTCCCAACATTATTAATTTCTAGTGTCAAAAGCATCCTGACATGGTTGTGAAATTAAATGGATTGGGGCTTAAAACCCGCAGTTCTGGTTGAGGGTGACATCGTAAACGTCTACGAGTGTAGCTTGCGGTGGGAACTCTTGGGCAATTAGTGGAAAATATTTGTATTTGATTTATTAAAAGGTTTTCAATGCATTTGTTTTCGAAGTTCTACATGTATGTTCTTATTTAAGATTTTTATTGTTTCGGATATGTCTATGTCTAGTGTTATCAATATTCTCGCACAAAATTCTCTAACTGGTCCAAACTTCCTGGAATGGTAACGCAACCTTGAATACATCCTGATTGCGGAAGAACACATGTTCGTTCTACAAGTACTTTGTCCTATAAGTGCCTACTACTGAATCCTCGCAAGAGGAAGTAGACTATTACAACGAGTGAGAGAGCACCTAGTTTCCATGACTCACCTCATGGATGAGCTAACTGTGCATAGTGGAGGTATCGACGATGAGGCTAAGGTCGATGTCATACTGAACTCTCTACCCAAATCCTTTGAGAGTTTCAGACTGATTGTTGTCATGAACAAGAAGGAGTATACTCTTAACGAGTTGCTCAGTGACTTGATGGCAATGGAATTGGTCATGAGTCCTTAAAAGGTTGTCTTAGCTACTTCTGGTAATCACTCTGTTGTATGGAAAGGTATGAAGCCGAAAAGAGCGATTAAGAAGAAAGCTGGAAAGGTAACTGCGAAGGACGTGGGAGCTGTTAATAAGCCTATGGCGGAAACTTCAAGGGACAAGTGATTTCAGGTGTGGTAAGCAAGGACATTGGAGGAAAGATTGTCAGGCCCACAAGGCTAGACAGGGTATGCCACTTGCATGTATAACTGAAGCATGATTAGAGTGCGGCGTTGCTCTTCCAAGAGCTGTAAGCGCTGACATGTTGATCATGTTGTTGTACTTTGCAGGGGACCGTGCCGACAAGGCTGGTGAGTGATGGCAAGAAGATACCAAACTGGATGAAGGCAACATTTTACGATGGAGCTTCATGGAGTTTTCTTTTCTTTATGTTTTGATAAACTAAGTACGTTTAAGAGTTTTTTTTTGTGGGCCGTGGTTTATCGATAGGACAAAATTTATCAACCTTTAATGGATATTTGTTATTTATGATTTCGGTCATTGGTGATAACAATGTTATCCATTATAAGATGTTGATTTACACTCTTTATGTTTCCATGTCCTCAAGTATTGCATGTAGTTCATCCGTAATTGATAATCCTAGAAATAGAAAACTTACTTCTTCTGATGAGGATCTTACATATCTCTGGCACTTGAGATTGGGTCACATCAGCTTGAAGCGGATTCAGAGACTTGCAGATGACGGTACATTGGACTTAGTCCGGGCTGTACCTTATCAAGTCTGCGAATCCTGCATCGAGGGCAAGATGTCAACTAGGCCTTTCAAGGCTAGTCAGTCTCGAGCAGATGAAGTGTTGGAATTGATCCATTCTGACTTATGTGGACCGATGTCCACGCAGGCTTGTGGAGGGTACGAGTACTTTGTCACTTTCATTGACGATTACTCAAGGTACGGATACGTTTACCTGCTTCGCTACAAGTCTGAATGCTTTGAGAAATTCAAAGAGTTCAAGGCTGAAGTAGAAAAGAAGGTCGGGAAAACTATCAAGTCACTGTGATCTGACCGCGGTGGCGAATACCTTGGTAACGAGTTCCTGCAGTATTTGTCAGAAAATGGGATTACATCCCAGTGGACTGCACCGGGTACTCCCCAGCAAAACGGTGTAGCTGAAAGAAGAAATAGGACTCTTCTAGAGATGGTAAGATCAATGATGAGTTATGCAAACTTACCAATTTCGTTTTGGGGCTACGCATTGGAAACAGCAGCTTACGTGCTTAATGTGGTGCCTTCTAAATCAGTTCCTAAGACGCCTTCTGAGCTCTTCCTTGGTCTCCAACCTAGTTTGTGCAAGTTTAGAGTATACGATGGTTTATTTCTCCTATCTATTAACAATCTTACATGTATGAATAATGGTATCCTCTTGTCTCACCGATAGGGACGATCATACGACGTGTTGTAGATCGCAGAAGACAGTATGATCACTTGACCTAGTGAGACATAAACCTGATCACAGCCGAGACAGCGTATGAGGATACGTCTGTCCGGATGGCTGCGGCATTATCGGAATAAGTAGTCTGTCTTGGTTACTTGACATGCTGGTACGCAGAGGTGGCGTATTGATGGACCGCAGTGAGATATATTCGTCTGTCTGACATCAATGAATACAAGATCTCGTTATATTGATTGAGTCCGAACCCTAACGAAGGTTCAGGGGTTTGCACGGGTTGACTGTTGCTTTAACTTGCCATGGTGGAGAGCCTAAGTAACGTGCTCGTATATCCGCATCTTGGGTAACAACAATTCATGTAGTACCGCCTGAGACTGGGTTTTGGTAACCATATCCGAGTAATAGGATGGGGACATTCCCTGAGGAGCTCAATGACATTCATCGTGCCAAAGTCCTGCAGGCTGATTAAGTTCAGGCACGAGTGATAAGGATTGAGTGGTACTACTCAGGAATAATAAGATATTAATTAATTGTAGTTAGAGCTTGTCAGAGGCTCCGATTAATTAATGGATGTCCGGTAACCTTAAATATGGGGATTCTCAATTAATGCAGCCCGTTCTCATAACGTGGTAATAAATGGGTAGGTCAGTATTAATTATGTGGTGAAAAAGAATTAATATTAATTAATTAATTGTGTCCTGGGTTGTGGACATGGGAATTAATTAATTTATAGGCCCACTTTATTATTTGCATTAGGTCCCAGGTCTGGCCCAAATAAATATGTTGAATTGAGCCTAGGAGCCCATTAGGGTTTACAACCCTAGGTCTATAAATAGACAACTCTCTCTCATAAGTTGTATGACAGTTGAAAAACGAGAGAGAGAGTGGGCGCCGATCCTAAGGGAGAAAGGAGGAGAATTTTGATTCTGGTCCTGCTCAAACCACAGATCTACGGAGTCCTCACCAGTAGTAGATCTGAACAGCATTGGGATACAGATCTGAAGACCTGATCTGGAGAACAGAAATCATATTTCTTTTCTTTCTTTATTTTTGAATTTATCTAGAAATTTGATTGCTAATTTCTACTTCTGCAGATAAAATTGAATTGCGTGGTTGAATTGAAGTTGGAAATTCAAACGCAAAAGATCGGATCAGACCCAACGGAATTACGGTAATCCCTCAATCCACAAATCTGAGTACTAAATTCATAGGAGCATGCTAGGATTTATTATGTATTTAATTATGCACAATACCCATAAATCGATCCGGTTCAAATTAGTTTTGCTGATTCGATTCACGGGAAAACCCAACATACCGGACATTCATTAATTTATTGGAGCTTCTAACAAGCTACCACTATTAATTAATTTCTTATTTCCTGAGCGCAACCACTCAAACCTTATCACTCGTGCTTGAACTTAATCGGCCTGCATGACTTTAGCAAGATGAATGTTATTGAGCTCCTCAGGGAATGTCCACATCCTATTACTCAGATATGGTTACATGACTCCAATATCAGGTTGTAATACACAAAATGTTGTTGCCCAAGATGCGGGTAAACGAGCACGTTACTCAGGCTCTCCACCATGGAAAGTCAAACCAACAGTCAACCCGTGCACACCCCTGAACCTTTATTAGAGTTTGGACTCAATCAAGATCGAGATCTTGTATTCTTTGATGTCAGACAGTAGAATACATCTCACTGTGGTCCAATCAATACACAACCGTACGTACCAGCATATCAAGTAATCAAGAAAGATTATTTCATTCCGACTATGCTGCAGCCTACACCGGCAGACTTATCCTCGTACGCTGTCTCGACTGTGATAATATTTATATCTCACTAGGTCAAGTGATCATACTGTCTTTAGCGATCTACAACACACTATATGATCGTCCCTATCGGTGAGGTAAGACGATACCGTTGTTACTCGCATGTAAGTTTGTTTAACAGATAGGAAATACTGTTGAATGTATACTCATCGTAATAAATGCTTTCTGTATAAAAAACCCAACAATCTCTCACTTATACTCAAAGCATTACACTTGCTATTACAAAGTATACAGTGCATCTATTTAGCCTAGCTATTACATTAACCACTGCTAGTGGTAGGCATCCACCTCAGACCTAGTCCACAAATATATCTTTCGTAAACCTTATGTGGCAAGCACTTTGTGAATGGATCAACTAGGTTGTCTCTAGTGTCAATCTTCTTGATCTGCACATTGCCCCTCGTACTTCCTCTCTATGTGTTTGCTCGCCTTGTGAGTGCGTGGTTCCTTCAAGTTTGCCACTGCACCAGAGTTATCACAATGAATCATGATACTCTTGGGCAGACTCGGAAACACATCCAACTCTAGAAGGTAGTTCCGGAGCCATACCCCTTCTTTTCAAGCTTCGGAGGCGGCGACATATTCTGCCTCCATGGTGGAGTCAGCAATGCATTTCTGCTTTGTGCTCCTCCAACATATAGTCCCACCTCCCAAAGTAAACACATAACTGGTAGCCGTGTGAAGCACACACAATTAACACGTTAAAATTATCAATCCGGTCTCTTTTCTAATTCGCTCAAGTGGATATCATCTACTCCATTGAAGGGTATCAATAGCTAGGTTACACAAAAGTCGTTGGTTTTTATCTATAGAGGCAATGAATTGTAACAAAACTTTAAATGCAAACAATCAACTAGTAAACTAATTACAACTTCTCCAAGCAAACAATTCAATCAATTGTATAGGTAGATCAAGATAACGAATCCGACAATCTTAGAAGATAGTGAGTGATTGTAAACTTCAATTGTTCCGAATTAAACCAAGTTATGTTGCAAACAAATTTTAATTCCTATGAGGTTGAGCAACCGACTCTAATGTCGCTAGTCACTTGCTACGGATAACTAGCGGTAGATAACAATAGGAATTGCAAACAACTACGTTATTAACTCCTAAGCCACTCCCAATCGACCGTCCATTATTGCCCTACAATCCTAGCACCGCACATGGATTGGAATTAGAACTATAAGATTATGCACTTATCACGATGATTCCGTCCGCGTGTTGGTTGCAACGTTCACGTCAACTACCTAAAGGCTGGATATTACCTACACCTAATAGGCAAGAACAAGCTCAAGTGCAAATCAACCCCTCATAGAAAAGTAAACAAGCATAAACGATTCAATCCATCACAATATCCGTAATACAACACTCACTAATGAAATTAGTTCTCCATACCTTGAGTTAAGTACAATACAAATTGAGAATTGAAAGAATTCATTACAAAACTTCAAGGTCAACGATTGATCTTCTTCGGTTGTATTCCTTGAATCCAATCTACCTCTCTTCCTTCTTCAATCTTCACCAAATGGATGGAATGTTGCTTGATTCTCCTTGATTTTGGTTGGGGAAATGTTTTTAGATGAATCTAGGGAGAAGTATCATGACGGTTATTCTAATTTTGGGCAAAAGTTCTTCAATTAACAGATTTTCTCCCTTTTATAGGCGAGCAAACAGGGCCTCGGATCGCCCGAGCCAACAAAGGCTCGCCCGAGCTATCCTGGGAACCACAACAATTTGGGAAACACGATCTGGCTCGGCCGAGCCAGATCCACTCGATCGAGCCTGCTCTCTGTCAGCATGGCTCGGTCGAGCCTGCACTGCTCGGCCGAGCGAGCCCTTTGTCCGGCTCAGCTCGGCCGAGCCTACTTCGCTCGGCCGGGCAATTCCTCCAAGCCTCCGAAACTCTCATTTCGCTCCGTTCGGACGAACCTAACCTCCTCGGACTCCAAACTCGGACGATTTTCCTCCTAAACTACACCAAATATGCCATATTATGCTGAAAACACATCTTACAACATTTTAAACACGAAAACAAGACAAAAGAACAACGAAAGTATATGATATGAGGGTAAAATTGCCACAAACATGCACGCTCACACATCGAAAAATAGGTCATTTTACACACATATCAATAACCTGAGGTCGATTTCTTCTCATCCTGGTCCCCTTGGAAATCCAAATCTGTGTAACCACAGGGCACAAATCCTCAATTTGATAAACTAGGCAATAATTCTTAGTTCTCTTCAAATACTTGAGGATGTGCTTTACCGCAGTCCAATGCACCTGTCCAGGGTTAGACTGATATCTTGCTACCATGCCAACGACATAACAAATATCAGGTCTGGTACACAACATTGCATACATGAGACTACCCACCGCAGATGCGTATTATACAAGACTCATGCCATCTTTCTCACTCTGTGTCACAGGACACTGCCCAATAGAAAGTTGTACGCCAGGTCTGAAAGGTAGCAAGCCTTTCTTGGCGAGTTTCATGCTGAATCGGGCTATCACAGTATCCACATAGGATGCCTGGGATAAGCTTAACATCTTTCTTTTACGATCCCGTAACACCTTAATCCCAAAGATGTACCCAGCTTCTCCCAAATCCTTCATTTGGAACTGTTCGGATAACCAACGTTAAATCTCCGACATCACTCCCTTGTTGTTTCCAAATAGGAGTATGTCCTCCACGTACAGTGCAAGGAAAACTACGCTCCCACTGACACAAGGTCGGTACACACAACTTTCATTCTCCAACTTTGAAAAACCATAAGATTTAATCACATTGTTTAAACGTAAGTTCCACGACCTTGAAGCTTGTTTAAGTCCGTACAAGGACTTCTTAAGCTTCCGGACAAGATGTTCTTTGCCCTTGCGCATGTAACCCTCGGATTGCTGAATATAGATGTCCCTACCTTCTTCAAGGTAACCGTTTAGAAAAGCAGTTTTGACATCCATCTTCCAAATCACGAGGTCTAAATGCACTGCTATGGAAAGAAGTATCCGAATAGATTTGAGCATGGATACGGGTGAAAATGTTCATCATAGTCTATGCCCTCTTTCTGACTATAACCCTTTGCCACCAGTCTGGCTTTAAAAGCCGTAACTTCTCCATCCGCTCCCTTCTTTCTCATGTATACCCCACTTGCACCCTATGGCCCTAAAGCTATCAAGCAGCACAACTTTCTGGTATACATCCATAGCGGTTATGGATTCTATTTCAGAATCCATGGCGACACGCCAATTTTCAACATCCTTGACGTGCACTGCCTCCTCGTAGGTCAATGGGTCAGAGTCCTCATGTTCATCTTCAGGACTCAAGTCCGAAGACTTACCCACAAACATGTACCTTTTCGGTTAGAAAATAACTCTCCCACTGCGACGAGGCATCGGTGTCGTGTCAGCAGTTGGTGCAGCAACTTGTGGTTCTGCACCTTGCACTGAAAAAAGCGCCGGTGGAGTAGGGATTTCATGGCGAACCGAACCACCAAATCCAAATAAGTCGGACCGTTCATGGATGTTGAGAACAATTACCAATTCAATAAACCCTAACATGCTCCTATGAATTTAATACAGTGGATACGAGTTTACCTTAACTCCGTAGCGTTAGATCCAATCTTTCGCGTTTGAATTCCAATCCCTTGATTCAACCACGCGAATTAATTAATTTGCGGAAATGAAAATTAGACAAATCCAATTTCTTGATTTAATTAATGAGAAAGAGAAAAGGGAAAAGAAAACTTGTTCTCCGAATTAGATCTTCAGATTTGTATCCCAATGTTGTTCAATCCTACTATTGGTGAGGATTCCACATTACTGTGAATGTGTAGGCCAGAGTCGAAATCCTTTGTCTCCCAAACACACAGGCGCCGCCCCTCTCTCTCTGAAACTAGGGTTTCGACTGATTTGAATTATGATACAAACTGAGAGAGAGAACTGTCTATTTATAGACCTAGGATTCCAAACTCTAATGGGCTACTAGGCTCCATTCAACATATTTAATTGGGCCAGACCTATAACCTAATGCAAATAATAAAGTGGGCCTACGAATTAATTAATTCCCATGTCCACAACCGAGGACACAATTAATTAATTAATTAATATTAATTCTTTTTTAACACAGAATTAATACTGACCTACCCCTTTATTACCACGTTATGAGAACGGGCTGCATTTACTTGAGAATCCCCATATTTAAGGTTACCAGACCTTCATTAATTTATTGGAGATTCTGACAAGCTACCACAATTAATTAATTTCTTATTTCCTGAGCAGTACCACTCAAACCTTATCACTCGTGCTTGAACTTAATCAGCCTGCAGGACTTTAGTACGATGAATGTTATTGAGCTCCTCAGGGAATGTCCTCATCCTATTACTCGAATATGGTTACCTAGCTCCAGTCTCAAGCTATAATACACGAACTGTTGTTACCCAAGATGCGGGTATACGAGCACGTTACTCAGGCTCTCCACCATGGCAAGTCAAAGCAACAGTCAACCCGTTCAAGCCCCTGAACCTTCGTTAGGGTTTGGATCAATCAAGATCAAGACCTTGTATTCTCTGATGTCAGACAGTAGAATACATCTCACTGTGGTCCAATCAATACGCAGCCGCACGTACCAGCATATCAAGTAATCAAGACAGATTACTTCTTTCTGACTATGCTGCAGTCGTACACTATCTCGGCTGTGATAATATTTATATCTCACAAGGTCAAGTGATCATACTGTCTTCTGCGATCTACAATACGCCGTATGATCGTCCCTACTCGCATGTAAGTTTGTTAAACAAATAAATACCATTGAATTTATACTCGTTGTAATAAATGCTTTCTGTATACAAAACCAAATACACCCAACCTGGTCAGCATACATAGGAACCAAATCTCAAGTCCAGCTTGAGATGACGAATATACTAAGTAGGGGGAACACCTATTTGAGGCCAGAGCCAAATCACACTTTCCATTTAAAGGCTATGAAGGCTAACCGAGGTGGTCCATACTTGTCTAACAAGCAATCACCAAGGTACTCACATCTGGAACCCATATTCCGAGGTTCTCAACAGAAGCATACTTATAAGAGAATTACACACAATGCTACACCTTCCCGACCGAAAACTATGCATTATTTCAAAAGGAAGAGAAAGGTTCCTGGCAGTGATAACAGTAAGACAACACCTGCTGTTAAGATCACAAAAGTGTGGATCCCTAATAGGCTGATCACATGAGCTAATCCCGTAGTTCCCGCAGATAATCGGGGACCTAAAATTTAAACCTTGTGATTGCAAGAACAAGTACTACGGGAGAAAAGCGAGTGGATTCTCGAAAGTGGATGCTCAGCGAGCCTGACAGGAAACAAAGAATTTTTCACTGAGCTCACCATGATCTCAGGATCACCGGTGTTGTTTGGTGACAACTCCAAAAGAAGAGTTATTGGAAGGGGATGCATCGAGCAGAATAGACTAAGGCTAATCAACGTATCCCTCGTCACCAATCTAAAGCACAACTTACTCAGTGTCAATCAACTCAGTGAGAATGTATATATTGTCTCCTTCGAGGAGTCAAAATGTCAAATTAAGGATAAAGCCACTAGAGACATCAAGCTGAGGGGAGTTCGCAAAGGTGGACTCTATGTAGTAGACTGGCTGAGTGGGCAGACTAATTCGTGCTTTCTTGCCACCAGTACGACAGAAACAAACTAACTACGACACAAGAGACTAAGCCATTTTAACTTCAAGACAATCAATTATTTGGCTAAGCACGATCTGGTAAAAGGTTTACCGAATGGAGTGTTCAAAAAGGAAGGAGTATGCTAGGCCTACAAGCAAGGGAAGCAAACCAAGGCCTCCTTCAAGAACAAAGCAATCAGCCTAAGCACTACCTGAGTGATGGAGTTACTCCATATGGACTTGTTCGGTCTTCTAACTCCCCAACCGTTGGAGGAAAGAGATTCTCACTAGTAGTTGTCGATGTCTACTCGCGCTATACTTGGATCAAACTTCTCAAGGCCAAGGACGAGGTGAAGACCGTACTGTCAGAACTGATCATGCGAGTCCAGAACCAACGAGAGGTTACAGTCAAGAGGATCAGATCCAACAATGGGAAAATTTTTGCAACGGGCCTCTAATGGATTTATGCGCAGAAGCCGATATTGGGCATGAGCGTTCAACTCCAAGAACTCTGCAGCCAAATGGACTAACAGAATGAAGGAATCAGACATTGAAGGAAGCAGTTCGAACCATGCTGGTAGAAACGAGCTTGGGTGAGAAGTTTTAGGGCGAAGCATTGATGACGGCGTGCTATACACAGTATCGAAGCAATATCAATGACAAACTTCAAAAGACCCCATACGAGATATATCATGGTCGTAAGCCCTCTTTAGCTTATTTTCGTGCTTTTGGTTCACCATTTTATGTTCACAACAATGGCAAGTCAAAACTGAATATCTGTTCTCCCAAAGTTGATGAAGGTGTGTTCCTCAGATATGGGCACCCATCTCATAAGGGATATTGGGTATTCAATAAGACGACAAACCTTGTAGAGATAACATGTAATATTATTTTTTATAAAACTACTTTGGTGCGCAGGACCATGAAAGAGCTGGGAGAAGATATTCCTGAGATCAATGAAGTCAATGATTAGTCGGGCACGAGTTCCTTCAATGTTAAACCGATTGTTTCAACTAGATCTATGAAGGATGGATCTTCTCAACCAACTCCTCGATTGACCATCAGACAATCGAGAGGGTCGATGATGCTATTGATCACTCTAAGACCTCGAATTCCATAACCCTAAAACATAGCTTAAATCAAAGGGGAATTCATATTGGAGTCTTTTAAGCTAACGATGCTGATAACGAATACAAAGACCCAGAATTCAGACTGGTAATACTGAAGGCTAGGCTGGTGATCGAGAAGCTAGGATTGAAGATTCTCAAGCACAGACAAATATCGAAGACAATGTTGAAGCAGAAAGCGGAGAACATACTGAAGACAGAGTCCATACTAAAGACCATGCTCAGACTCATGTTCCAGTCCAGTTCGACCAAGGCGCAAATAATCAAGTATTGGGAAACGAGATTATACCTGAAGACTATTTTCTCACTACGTGTCAGTCGTAGGTGTTCACTCCGAGGAGCCTTTCACTCATATCATTGAGGTCGAAGAACTTCAACGACCTAAATAACTTCGCAACCATCCAAAAGAAGTTGTACTGGATGATGTCATCAAGAGGAGCTTGCAGAATTCACTCGCAACCATGTTTTGGACTTGGTAGATTGTCCATCACATCAGTCTATGATCGGAACCAAGTGGGTATTCAAAGAACAAGCGAGATAAAACTGGTAACAGTAAAAAAAAAAGCCAAACTAGTTGCCAAAAGATATGCGCAGTGCAAAGGAATCGATATGAGACCTTTACTCCCGTAGCCAGACAGGAGGCTATCAGGCTATTTCTAGCTTGTGCTTCATATCATGGATTCACGGTCTATCAGATGGATGTGAAGAGTGCATTTCTCAATGGCGAACTAAAGGAGGAAGTATATATGGAGCAACCTCATAGTTTCAAAGAAGGCAATCAAGTATACAAGCTACGGAGAGCACTATACATATTGAAGCAAATGTCACGAGCTTGGTATGTGTTATTACTGCAGCAGGGTAACTACAGAACTATGCGCAAGTATACGCAATCGACAAGTAATATAGTCTCGGAGACCAGATATCGAACCCTAGAGAGTGTTTAATCAAGCCATGCACACAATATTGCTTGCAAAATAGGTTTTTGTGATGATTTTCTAAACTGAAATTGCATAAATGCGTAAATGATAAAATCAATTAAAGTTAAAATGATTAATAACTGTTCTTACCAAATTATGACCATAATAACTTCAGAAATACGGTTTAATCAAAGCAAGAAAATACACTTGGGTTGCTAAATTTTGGTTATCTACTTTCCTCTATGTTGCAGCATAGTTCAGACATCAGCTCTGGGTCCTGTAACCTCACTCTTCTCTGCCTAGCATGCTGTCACATTACTAGATCTGCATTTTCTTGTTAATCTTCATATGTCTATGACAGAATTAACCTTTAAACGCAATATTCAAAGCAGGGGTTCTTACAAGTCTCAAGTTCTTTGTATGTCTACACAAGAATTCAAGATTGATCAAGATTTCCTAAGCCTAGATCTCCTTTCGGTCTCCCTAGGTGAAATATTCCTTGCCAACATCGTGTTTAAGGAATCAAACAAACCAAAATTATAATCAAACACCAGATTTGAAACAAGAACAACTCTAACATATATTCAAGCAAATAAACCAGTTAACAACCCAAGCATTAGGAGTTTAGCTCATGTTTAAACTAAAAAGAAAATATAAAATAATAGCTAAAATCCAACCATTCTTCATTCTATAAACTAAAAACATAAACTATAGATGCAGAAAAACCAGCAACAATGTATCCAGCTGCTGCTCTTCTTCTTCTTCCTCCATCTCTGCACTGTAGCCCCAAAATTCCTCTCTCTAAAATTGTAGCTTGTTGAGGAAGAATAATTATTGAATTTCTCTCTCTTTGCTCTCAAAATATCTTCACTCTTTTTTACTTCCAATGAATCTCCATCCTACACATGGCTCTCCATCTTGCCCTTTGACTCTGATGGCTCACAACAGTTGACACCTGTCCAACTTTTGAGATAGAATCTGAAAAGTAAGCTGATTCTGTCTGCAGGTGGTCCCCCTCGGTGCAGTCTCTCAGCTCCCAGTAATGCTACTCCTATGTTGCAGCATAACATTCAATAGATTTCTCTTCACGTCTTTGGCATGAAACCTGGTTAATGTCACTCATTTTCCTTGCAAAACAACTAAAAACAGCAAAACACAACTATACAAGACACACAATGTAGACAATGATAAATACAATACAAAAACAACCTAAAACGAGTTAGAAACACTAAAAAGTAAATAAAAGACACCTATAAAACACTAAAATAATAACTCCTAAAGGGAGTTATCACCCCCCCCCCCCAAACATAAGATGTTGCTTGTCCCCAAGCAACAAAGACACAAACAAAGGATAAAAACAAACAAACAAACGACACATAAGCCCTCATGAGATAGTCAAATTTAGCCTAATCAACATCCCATCATGCCCTCAGCAAAATTTTAAAAAGAAAAACTTAACAAAATAGTCCATGATCAGCATGAAATTGTTAAAAACATATCTCTTTGGTTTAACAAAGCACCTCAATCAAATTTGAAATTCCAAGTTCCAAAAACAAAGATGCCTCAACATCAGCTATCACAACTTTTCAACTTGACTCAAGCTATTTCATCAAGCTCAGTGATCATCAATGTTACTTTTTCTTACTCCCACTTGACCTCTAACATCTTCTCCACTAATGGGATCTATGCCACTCACAGATCAAAAGGACTTCATGGCTTGTAATGTAAGGCTAAGGTTAAGGTTGGATAAATATGGTTAAAGTGACTATCATCCAGGAGCATAACTCAACTATCTTACTTTAGGACTTATTCTAAAGTGCAACATTAACAAAGGAGAAAGACACATACTCTAAAAAAAATAAAAATAAAACAAACTATACTCTTTTTTTAGCTTTCTTTTTTTTTCCTTCTTCTTTTCTTTTTTTTATGGTTTTTTTTTTTTCTCGTTTGTTTTTTTTATTTTTTTTCTTTTATAACATAATACATAACTTTGGCTTTTCAACATTTTCAGCCATACAGCTCATGTCACTGCAATGCTTCAGCATTGTTTATTCTAACAAAATACAAAACACCACGACTACAACGTGTAAAGGCGTGTGTGTGTACCCCCAAACTTGGAACAAACATTGTCCTCAATGTTTCAGAAGACTTAATGATACTCCTGGATAAGGGAGAGTGTATGGATAATTGGCTAAGTATGTAGGGGAGAATGAAAGAAATGGCATAAGGCACAAAGAAAGGTGCAAAGGAGATTTGTGAATGAAATGAAACTGTAGAAGGCTCAAAAAAGTGAAAGATGGCCTAAATCATTTCTACAAGTGGCACAAATCCTAATTTCGTCTAAAATCTGCTATCGGCCAAGTAAGAGGTAACTATTTCACACATATCACAAAACAAAACTGCTCAAATCCTGCCAAATCATTGAACTATTATGATGTAGTTTTCAAAAAGAATTCAATTTTTTTTCACACGGACTTGGAACTCAAATCAGTCATGATTTACCAAGTTAAAACTAGAGATTTGAAGAAAACAAAACATGCTAAACGAAAAACTATTCATGAAGCCAAAAGATGAGAAAGAAATAAAATGTAGCATCATCGGGCATAGAAATGAGCATTGGCTAAAATATCATAAATCAATCAGGCAACCACAACCTAAGACACTAAAATAAAAACATCAAATATTCACACCCAACAAACAGACAACTAAAATAACCAAGACGAACTAACATATTAAGACTAAATATAAAAATATTTTTTTTTTGAGTGGAATAGGTTTCGAATTAACCAAAGGATCATGAGCCAGCAAAAGTGATTGCATTTCCTTTTTCTTTAGCTCTGATGGTGCCTAGCTGCTGCAGGATGAATTTATTTTGGTCTTTGATATTCAACATCAAATCCTTCTTTCACAGTCCAGCTAATGCTTCTCCCATGCTAGAGCATCACAAAATAACTAAAGCATAAAATAAAAAACAGAAATAAAACTAACTAAATGACAGAAATAAAATGAAAGCAGTAAAATTTCAGGGCTATCTCAATTACCAAAGAGTCTAAAGCTCTAAGATAGCCCATAGTACCTCTCTTCTTAAGCATCATTCGATAAGGCCGAAGCCTTCTCTTTGTCGAATCCTCCACCAAAGTATTGCTTCTTTTGTTTCCTCTTCTTGTAATCAACATAGACATACCCTTCAGTCAAAATCCTCTTGGGAACCAATTCATTGCATGCATCCATATGTGTCACTTCTCTTTCCTTTGTAGCACATTGGACAAGGTAGACCAAACATCTATCAAAAATTGAATTCTTGATTCCAGGGTCGAAACATTTGATCATGTCTTCCTCCACAGCTTCATTCACATCATTGAATTACTGTTGTTCCACAAAGCCATTGCAACCTTCTCTCAGCAAAATCTCTTCCATAGAATTAAAAGAGCTAAACTCTTGGCCCATGTACCAAATATAAGATGGTTTTGGAATTTTCAAGGGTGATGTGTCATCATCCTCCAAATCATCATACTCCAAATAATGTAGCAAAGAGTCTGATACCTTTCCTGGTTGTTGAGTGGGAAAAGTTTGAAATTCTACATATGACAAGTCAAGAGATTCAGGTTTTTGAAATTCTTCATCGACATTTAGCCCCTCAAACTCATTGTAATCATTTCCAACTTGCTCTGACTCCATGAACAATTTTTCATGTATTTCTTCAGCAAAAATATCCAACAAATTAGTTGCAGGGCACTCCTCCATTTCATCATTTTGCTTTTTCACCCCATGTGGAAAAGGTGGTGGTGGAGTTGCAAACTTCCTCTCAGCAGTCGTATGTTGGTTCTGTGCTGCAATATGAGGTACAGTCTGTTTCTGTAATTCTTCTTCAGCTTCTTGACCATGTGTAGGGAAAAACTCCTCAAGTTTCCTACCACTACTCAATGTTAATGCTTTGACATGTTCTTTTCCTGGCCTCTAATTGAAAGTGTCACTTAGTGGTAAGCTTTGAGGTCTATCTCTCAGCTCGAATGTCAATTTCCCAACTTGACCTTCCAAACTTCTAAGTGAAGCAGCTTGGCTTTGAATAAGGGCATCCTGACTCTGACTCATTGCTGCATTTTTTGTAACAAATTCCTTGAGCATATCCTCCAATGAATTCAACTGCTTCCCAGGTGGTGCTTCAGTTCTTTGCTGATTTTGCTGTTGGAAACCAGAACTCCCAGACTTATGCTGCTCAGATGCTGCAGCATTGGAATTTTTTGACTCATACCATAAAAGATTGGTATAGTTCCTCCACCCTAGGTTGCATGAGTTAGAATATGGATTATTCCTCTGGTTCTGCTGATAATTCAGATTTTCTTCATAGCATACAGATGCTGGATTAGCTGGACATTTTTCAAACTTGTGTCCTTCTCCACAATAAATACATGATACCACCTGCAACAATGGTTGTGGATGAATGTTATGCTCAAAACTCTCAATTTATGAACCCATTGCTGCCAATGGTGCAGTAGCAGCAGACCCCATTGTTGACATTTGTGCAGTGAGAGCATCCACTTCTAGAACTGGAGCAACTCTTGGATCTTCCCATTGATAGTTATTGGATGATATCAGGTCCAGTAATTCACATGCTACTTCATAAGATTTGGACATTAAGGCTCCACTTGCTGATGCATCCAACATCATCCTTGAGTTTAAATTTAGCCCAAAGTAGAATGTCTCGATTTGAATGTAATTAGGAATCCCATGGTAGGGGCACCTTCTTAGCAACTGTTGGTCCTTAAATATCAGAGTGGTCATGCTTAGACAGAAGCACGAAATGCAGCGGAATAATTAATCATCACTTACACTTATGTTTTTCTTTCAAGATTAGTTAAACTCAGAGATAGATTAAAGTTTCTTCACAGTTATACACTAGCAATATGATTGCTAGGTTTAAAGTCATTTGAGCAATGAAATAGTAAAAGAACACAGTGTTTATAGTGGTTCGAGCCAAATAGATCTACGTCCACTCCTTAGCCGAAATGCTAAGAATTCACTAAGTAAGTATACAGATTACAAGGAATCGCCTTTTCCGTTAAGTAGGCAGTGAGCTTTCGGCCTGGCTACTTGACAGCTATCCTCCGATAATCTGAACTCCTCAGGTGTAGGTTCGGCTGAGTCAAGGGCACACCTTCGAAACACTTGTCTTTCCTACTTTGGAAGTTTTATAGTCACTTCCTGACTTTTCTTCAAATACGGCTAAACGCCCGTCTTAGTCTAGACCTTTTCAGGTGTTCGACTGTTGGATTCTTTCTAAAAAGAAAGGTATCCCAATGATTGAAGAATCGTGACTGCAATCAAGAATCTCTTCAATGGAGTGTCAGTAAATCAATGAACGACACTTCTGGTTGTTGAGAGCTTTGAATACTCTTTATCACGGGCTCTCAACTGACTACTTTTCACTTTGTTCGCTTTGTCAAAGGAATCTCACACTTAGAATGTTTGCGAATGTCGGTTGTGATTGAAGCAGTAGTCGATTCTCACTTTTGGACCTGCCTTTTATAGATGGAGATTCAAATCTTGAATCTTCATATTCGTTAGACACAACGGCTCCTTCGTCCGAAAGTGATTTGACTTGATCAGTCGCTTTTGGCGTTGATCTGTACTTTACGAACTACTTCGGGAAGGCCTCGTCCTTTATGTGTACTTTTGTCAGAACGGGAGTAAGGCTTCAGTCTTCAGAAAGTCTTCATTTGCTAGGATCTTTTTAGCACAATATGCTAGATGAATATCCTTGGCGATATGCTAGATGTGTAGTCTGCTGTTGCAACTTCCGCTGACTTTTGGTTCCTTTTGACTTCCATCTGCTAGCGTCTTTAGCAGTTTGCTGACTGTTAGCAAATGCTAATTCCTTAGCATTCTGCTATCGTCTGACTTCTAGCGAACGACATTCTCCGATGTCTGCTAGGAGACCTTCTAGCAAACTAGTCTATTACAACTCAATATATGACCTATACAGGACATTACAAGGTATGCTAGACTATCTAGAATTCAGCAAATGATCGACCAAATGCTAAGGTTTGATTCAACAAAACCTTTTTACTAATAAATCCTAAGGGAGATTTTAGGAATAATTTCCCAACAATTTCCCCCTTTTTTGTGCGATCAAAGCTTACTGTCATTTGCTGAAGCTAAGAAGAAGAATATCTGTGTTCACAAGACTATGCTAACCTAGTAATCTAACACAGAGTTTATCCATCTTAGTTCTAGCAGATTAAAATAACATTCCCCCTCAATAAATGCTGGGAAATATTTCTCGATTAATCACATAAGTAAATATTGTGCTATAATGTTTTAGCACCCAAAAAAAAATTCATGCATTTGAATACACAAATAGTGTATTTCAACTAAGGCACACAGTGAAAATCAGAGATTGACAATGAGAGGTTGTCTCAGTCTGATCAATTTTCATTCATATGATAAATTCATTACAGATACAATGAAAATGATAGACAGAGACAGGCCAAAATACCAGAACGGGATGCAATCAGGAGTCTGGGGCAGGCTTCTTCAGCTTCTCCAATTCATCGAATTTGCTTGATGCCATCTGCACAAATGAGTCCAAAAACTCCTTAGCAGCAGCACGTTCCGCGGCTTCTAGCTCAAGATCCTTAGCTAATCTCTCATTTTCCTCTTCGAGCATCTTGATTTTCAGCTCTGTTTCCTTCTGCTTTAGCTCCTCAAGAGCTTTCCTCTTCTCTTCTTTGGCAGCAGCTCTAGCTTCTTTTGCTTTCTTCCTCTCAGCAGCCTCAGCAATCCTCCTTGCTTCCCCCTCTTTGATTGCATCCAAAAATCTGGAGGAAAAGGTATTAACTTTATTCTCTACCTGCTGCTTATGCTCTGCTACGTCTGCCTTTACTTCCTGCACAGAAGCCTTGACAAAGGAAACATCGGACTCGACTGAATTCACCCTGGCCGTTACGGTATCAACATTGGATTTGACTACCGCAATCTCTCTTCGTATGTACGTGGCTTCTATCACCATTCTCTCAGATATGGTGGATACAGCACTTTGAACGGCCATTTGAACTACTGAGTTCAGATATGTTGGAAAATGGAGAGAGCTGACCGGAGTGGCAAAGAAGGATGAAGTGGTGGGAACGATGATTGCTTGACTCTTGGAAGTGGAGATTTCTTCCATGACTACGTCTGTGCTTGCCGTATCAGCAGTGTCAGCTCTATTGGCAGTAGCTATCAGATAGATTCCATCCTCGATCTCCTTTAAGTATTCTGCTTCAGCAGCGGCAATAGCAGCTTCCTTTAGCTTCCATGCTTCTTCTAGAGAATGTGCTAGCAGATAAGCTCGCAAATCCTCCTCTCTGTCCCGGTATGCTACAATCTCAAGCCTTTGAGCGTTGCGCTCTTCTGCCTCATGAATCACTGCTAGCCTAGCTTGTAACTTTGTTTCTTCGAACTTCACAAGGTCAGCTTGGCGTTTCTTGTATTCAGCAGCTGCTCGGGCTTGACGCTTAGATAGTTGAATGTGCGTGTCAGCAAATGTAGATTTCGGCAAGGAATGTGAAGAAGATGTCAGCCGATGAGCTTTAATGGCCTGGATTCTGGCTATAACAGCCTTATCACTATATTGTTTGGAACAGGGGGATTGATCCATCCAATTATTTGCCCATTGCTCCTCGCATCTCCAGAAGCTAAGACCTTTCCATGCAATCATCAATTCTCGTTCTTCTAAGCAAAGCTCTCTCGAAATATAATCATATTTCTTCCATCTCCGGAGCTCTTGTTTCAGTCTATCTCCTTCAACTCCTTCTTCCAGCTCTCTAGCGAATACTTCCTTGATTTCCTTCTCTACCATCAAATCCACAAACTCCTCAATTTCTTTTCCAAAAGTTTCAAAGTGGGAGTTTATCTGATCTTCTGATGATGTCTCAGTACACCACTGAGAAAATCTTCCTAACAGGAATGAAGGACCAGGAGGTCCGTTGAATGGTATACGAAGTTAATTGATGTCCGTTGTGGAGATCTTTCTCAATTCTTGTGCATCATAGATATTTTTGACTTCTTCATCAGAATCGGAGTCAGAGATGCAGGTAGGAGAGAAACTCTCACGGTTACCTATTTCAGCATCGGAAGGAACTTCTGCATGAGGACCTTCATCAGGATCTGCTTCCTCATTCCTAGCAGATGATTCCTCGATAGCAATCTGTGGAGAGCAGACTTCGTGCTCAGCAAATGAGTGCTCCTCCGTGTGTCCAATCTGCTCAGCAGATTCATCTCCAGCACCATCTTCTCCCTTGTCATCGGATTCTCTCTCGACTCCAGAAGGACCTTTGTTCGGATTCCCCGGAAGCCGTCTGAATGACTCTCGAATAAAATGTTCTACATCGAAACTGCTTTCTAAGTCCACAATCGATTCCACCCTAGCGAATCTGTCGGCCTGAATTGCTTCAACAAGCTCTTCGTCTGTCATAGCATTTTGCTCATATATGATTGCTTCTTCTTTGTCAACGGAGGGAATTGAAACAGTGATCCTTCCATCTTTGATGCCTTTCCCTTTCTTGGCGGCATTTCCTTCTATAAATGCCCCTTCTAGTAGTTGTGCGGCTTTCTTCGGAGCTTTGTGTTCTTCAGCAGATGTCTTGATCCGTTCGAATTCTTTGTCTCTTCCTTCGAACGTCATCTCAGCAATAAATTTCTGATATTGCCTCTTTTCTTGCTCTCTTCTTTGAGCGTCTCGCTTTCTCTTTGTTGCTTTCACTCCCTGAATCCGCTCTTTCAGGCATCTGGATGACAAAGGGATGTGATCTGGATCGGCTTCAGCAGCTTCCTCTGCTGTGACTTCATTAGTCTTCTTTTCTGCTGCGGCGTCAGCAGCTTTCTTCTTTGCAGCGGCGTCAGCAGCTTTCTTCTTTGCAGCGGCTTCAGCAGCCTTCTTCTCTGCTTCTGCTTTCTCTAATTCTTCCTGCTCTGAAATTAGAATCAGCTTTCTCCTTGTCTTCTTCTTTGCTTTCTTTGCAGGAGAGGTGATGCTAGATCTCTTCTTCGTTGGAATTTCCATAGCCATAGCCCCAATAACAAGCGGAGGTTGTTCGGCTTCCTTCGCAGTCATGATCTCATTGATTTGGTCTGCAGGTAAGTTGCCCGATTTCTCAATCTCCTCGAGATTCTTGAAGCAGTGCTCTATCTCAGCATTCGTCTGAAGTAGAGCAATCTCTTCAGCAGACATTGGAATGGCCGGCTGTAATATTTGAACTACCGTAGTTGCTGCATCTGGCTGTTCAGGAGATGTGGGTTTGTTCTTGTCCACATTAGATTTCCCTGTCAACTTTCGAGGATTTCTGGTATTCACAGGTTTGGGCTCTTTCCTCGTCGCTGGGATGTAGTCTGTAGGAAGTAGACTTACACCATGATCCACTCCTATATTGGTGAACAGCATTTCCAAATATTTGCCGATCTTTAGCCCAAAATTTACGTTCGAAGATAACGTTCCATCTACTGCCATATGGTCATTCTTCCGAGCATGTTCAGCCCATCGCTCAAAGAAGAATTCTGCCCAATTACCTTTAACATTGTCGTTCAATGCCATCATAATGGCATACTTCTTGACAGAGAGTTCTGAGTAGGAACCGGCGTCACATTGGAGCATCTTGGTTACTATTTCCGCAAGGAACTTGTACTCATCAGACAGAGTGTTAATCGGTGTAGCAACCTTAAAAGTAATCACCTGCCCTTTCTTGTCTTTTAGTTCCCCTGGTTTCTTCCATAGATTCCAGCATTTCTCCATCTCAACAAGATCATTGACCTTGTATTGAGAGATCCTTGTCCCATAATTTCGAAGCCCAAATGTCCTCGAAAGTAAATCAGCACTAACTTCCACAAAATTTCCATATACGCAAGTTTTGAACGATTTCTGATCATCATTCATAACTGCCCTAGCATAAAATTCTGAAACCATATGTGGATGAAAGCGATCAGGCTCAGCAGAAAGGTATTTTACCAATAATTCAGAGTTAAGTAGATCCAAAATTCACTTTGGAATGTGTTTGATGGCGAGAGGCATATAGAGGATTTTGTCTTTCATAATTTGTGCAAGACGTCTCTGCTCCCTCGTATGGCCTGATAACTCCTTTTTCCGGGCCAAAACAACAAGTTTGATGTATGGAATAGACTCGTCGATATCTTCTTTCTTCATTATACTGGTGAAACCGGGTGCATGTCGAACATGCAGTGGAGAACCGTCAATCGGCGGATAAATGAAGGTGGGTAGTTGTAACGGAGATGAAGATATAAAATCTTCTAGATTTATGGTATGAGGCGATTCAGAATGGGAAGTATTTCTGGGTTCTCGATTTTGGGTATTTGGAGAGTTAGGGTTTGAAGCCATGGTTGGGAATTTTGAAAGTGAGTAAGGTTTCTTCGAAAGGGTTTGAGAAAAAGATGAAATGATTTCGGGTTTTAGGGATTTGAATTTTGAGAGGGACGAATGAAGTTTTGAGGAATCGAACGGATGGGGTTGAATCTCCTCAAAAGAGATCGACGGCTAGGCATATTTGATGTGTCGTGTGAAAAACGACATTCCCACAATCGTGTCCTTAAATGACGTGTCTCTCCTTTATTTGTTGCCGCCTCTGCGCGCAATAAATGCTCTCTTTTTCTTTCTTTGTATTTCAAAGGTAACTCGAGATAATTTGACCAAAGGTAGCAGTCAAATATCTATTACAATTAGACACCCTTTGAAATTCCAATTCGTGACTCATCAAATTCCATTAAAAAGAATTCCAAATATCTTGCAAGGCTTATAAATAACACGCCTTGGCAGTTCATTCACTACATATTCTTTCGCTCTTGCTTCTGTGCTCTTCACTAAATATTCAAGAAGACCATTCCCTCCTCAACATGAATCCTGTTCCTCCTGTTTTCGTACATCGGAACCAAATACTTTGCGAATCAGGATTATACTCAGAGTATGAGAACAACTACCATGTGGCGGAGACGGTCATGGCTGCTCTTCGCCATACAGGACTAGAGAAGTTCGTCTCCACTACCCCTTATTCATTTCAAAATGCTCATCTACAGCATTTCCTTGGTACGTGTGATCCGGATGGGGCCGTTATCCATGGCATTTTCCGAAATCAGTTGGTTAAGTGGACACCTGAGGTGTTCGCAATAGGTTTTGATCTTCCTCGGGGTCCAATAGTCGTGATGGACTACCGTTCTCAAGAGACGGCTCCAGAGTGGATCTCATGGGGAAAATGGAGGTCCTCTCCCCACTATGATTTTTCTCCCTCGACATCTGCTTACGTCCTTAAGACACCATACCGTGTCATCTTCCAAATTGTGAGTGGCATGCTCGTCGGGGACGACTCTGAAAGTATGACTTTTAGCAAAGAGAAGTGGAAGGCGATGATGGCCGTTGATGATCTAGCGGAGGTGGACTGGGCAGCTTTCATCTTTAGAGGTGTGTTGCGGTGTGTGCAAGAGTACCCAAACCTGCCTCTTCCTCACGGAATGCAGTTAAGTTGGTTGCTCGAGCAGACGTTCTCCAATCTTACCCTGGGACCCTCTAACCTTAGAGGATGGGATTTCTATCCTCTCTGGCCTTTGCCTCCATTGTTCTAAATGTAGATGATATTTTATAATGTAATGAATGTCCAATCTTTTCGTATTTTCTTGCAAATTTATGCCTTAGCATAATCTACATTAGACTTCTCCATAAAAAAAAAAATTAGCCTTCGCAAAAGAGCCAATCTGCTCAGCAAAGATCCAACGGTTGGGATTTCCTCTTTCAATAATAATCGGAATCAACGGTCTTTAATGCGCACGTCCTGTCGCGCATCTTCCTTTCTCCAAGAAGCACTCGAGTGGTCTGACGTGGCACTCTCCAATATGATCTAGTTGTCTAAGCGCATTAAATGTCTTTCTAATCATACTGATCTTAATCGCAATTCTGACCTTAATTCATCCCCCTTCGAATATGATGTGGCATAAGGGACTATGACTCAGCATATTCTAATCAATAAATGAATATATCATATCCCTTGCATTTTGACGTCATGACAGGGATCTGCTAAGATTTAGTAGATCGAATGTAATAATAACCACCTCGAGCCATATGTTGATCTGACCACCAAGCGTTACTGCTGAAACAATTTGACTCTCCATGCAGTCGTGACTCTTCTTCTTCTGGCGACGATTAGGTTTCCAATGTGTGAATCATCATGATCTTTGAAAGATCTTCCATATATCCATAAATGCTAAGAGGATTTTCCCTTCTATAAAAGGGCTACTTGTGATTATATTTCGATATCACAACTCCTCTCCATTCAAAACTTTAAAAAAAATCCTTCAAGTCCGATGGAATCACCAAGCGACATGCTTGACATTTGCCAAAACCAGATCCTCGACGAGGCAACCCTCCATGCCTACTACCATGATAGACCCGCCGTGGCCAACATGGTTATGTCGAAGATCACTCATACGGGGCTAAGGCAATTTGTGACTGATCACTGTAATTTCTACAGATTAATTATAGAAATAGTGGCAAATAAATTTGTAAACCCTAAGGTTATCGATCCAGGGGAATGAAGCAACGAAAAATCCTAAATACTAAATCAGACGTTCTTAAAATACTGGTTAGGAAAAGCAATTAAAAAGTTTTGGTTGTTTTGAAAATTGTAATACTTGCTAATGAAAATTAAACAGGAAATTAAAAAGCTTTTGGATTCAGATAAGAGGAGCACAGATTCTAGGGATATCTACCTATCAAGTATAACATGTATGAATGAATCGATTAATTCCCAATTTTGATTCCTCTTCGTAGTGAAACATCAGAAAAGTATTACGAACTTCTTTGTTGGACAATTCGTAAAGTAGATTAATTAATTACCTATCTTCGCTCGGTCTCAAGATAAATTAACTAACTCCAAAGATCTACAGATTTATTCCTACAATCAATCTCCTTCAGTTACGACAAGAAATCAGATTATATTGTGAAAATCTCTTTCCATTGAAAACTATCACAGTTACGTCTCAAGTAATCAACTAGATAATCCTAAGATGTGATCAGCAAATCAAGATTATAAATAAGCACAGATTTCACAAACTACGAAGGGAAAGGGAAAATAATTCAATTAATCAAACATGTATACATTGATAATTCGAAACCCTAGAATCTGAGGAAGGATTTAGTTACACATATTCAAGGTAATACTCATCATAGAAAGATAAAACCTGAATTGCATAAATACTTGGGTCTGAATGTCTTCCCACAAAAATATGTCTTCAAACATAAACCTAAAATACTTTTGGAATCTCTCAAAATCTGAAATCTGGAATGAAGCACACCTAAAAATTGAAATTACAAGGATATATATAGAGGTGGAGGTGTATCATATCAAATCTAGGGCTAAAGATATGAAAAATCTCGAATTCAGCCAATTTCACGTGCCAGCAGGTCCACGTCGATCGTGGCTTTCTGGCGTCGATCGCTGCTCCTGAAACATCTTCGTCGATCGACGAGCATTGGCAGCAATCGACGCGACCTTTGCTTCCGTCGATCTTTCTTTTCCCCTCGTCGAGCACTGTGCCTTCTTTGCCTCGTCTGCACGGTCTCACGATTTTGGCCATAACTTCCTCTTCCGAACTCCGATTGACCCGATTCCAATTACGTTGGAGAGCTAACTCAAAGCATCATCCATTGCCATGCACCACTAGCTCGAATTCCTCTTGTGGAAGAACTCTTCATTGCTACTCTTACACGTTACTTCTTTCGGAACGGTTTTCTCGTGGGTTTAGGCCTAAAAACCTGCATAAACATCAAAACACACCTAAAACCACCTAATATTGACATCATGCATAAAATATATATATAAACTCAATAAATCTACATAAAATAGTAGGAAAATAATATAGATAAGTGAGTGAAATAATGAGCTTATCAGTGACGTCCACCCCTCAGCACTATCATGGGGATCTCCTTCGGGAGTTCCTTAAAGAGTGCGTGGTGAAGAAGAAAGTAATCTACGGATCCTTTCAAGGGAAGTTGGTACGATGGTCACGGGAGACTTTCTCTCATGATTTTGGACTTCCAAAAGGTCCGATACCGGTGATGGCGTACAGGTCGATGGAACCGGCTCCGGAGTGGACTGCGTGACAGAAATGGCGCCACTCCCCTTGGTTCAGATTCTCTCCAACACCTGCAGCAACGGGTCTTCGGTGCCAATACCGAGAGTTGTTTCACGTTGCTAACCATATGCTGTTTGGTGAGGATCAGAACAATTTCTACCTCACGAAGGAGATCTGGCAAGTTATGCTTGCCTTGGACGAGGAACTTGTGGAGGCTGACTGGGCAGGCCTCATTTTTGAAAACGTCCGCGATTGCGTCTGTCTATATCCTTCTGTCCCTTTGCTCAACGACATGCAGCTTAGCTGGCTGCTGGAGCAGTCCTTTCCAGAACTAGCAGAGGGGTCGTCTAGCCTCCGTAGCACCGACTTCTATCCCTCCATCACTTCCGCTTAGGAATGTTTTCTGATGATATGATATGAACTCCCTCCCCTTGTGGTGTTTATATATTGTAGAAGGATGTAAGTTTTTGCTGGCTATTAATGAAATCTAGTCAACTTTCCTTTTTGCAAAATGTTTGACAGTTCATAGCAACCCATATGCACTTGAACTTACAAATCGTCATATCCGCAAAACGAGATTTCATAGAATGCCTCCAAAATGGCATATTACAAAATAAATGGCAATCTTTACACATCTGCTGCTGCCACTTATTCTATCTGCTGAGCATTTAAGGGATTCTGCTCAGCAACCTCTTCTCTCCAAATAGGCTAGTAGCAACAATAATAAGTGCTATACTCTAGCACACAATTCCATTAGCAACCAAATCCAGCATCCAGATAATATACATAGCATCTTCAAGAAAACCAAGAAATCCAGAAAGAATGAAAGTAGCATTTCATTCATCCATGGTCTCATCCAACTCCATGAGACCTAGTTTCATGCACAACTCTTTGAATCTGGTTTCTGGAAGAGGTTTCGTGAAGATATCAGCAATCTGATCTTCTGTGCATATATATTTGATATCAATATCCTTCGTCTCATGATGGTCTCGGATAAAATGGTGACAAATATCAATATGCTTGGTTCTAGAATGATGAACCAAATTTTTGGTAATGCACATAGCACTGTTGTTGTCGCAATAAATAGGCACGCATTCGGGAGAGATCCCATAGTCTTGCAACTGTTGCCGTATCCATAAGATCTGCGAACAATAGCTAGCAGCAGCTACATACTCTGCTTCGGTAGTAGATGTAGCAACAGAGTGCTGCTTTTTGCTAAACCAACTAATGAGCTTATGTCCAAGAAATTGACAAGTACCGCTCGTGCTCTTCCTATCAATCTTGCATCCTCCAAAATCTGAGTCTGAATATCCACTTAGAGCAAGACTGTCTGCTCTTGGATACCAAATTCCCAGACCTTCTGTGCATTTCAAATATCGCACGATCCGCTTAGCAGTGTCAAGATGCGTCTTCTTAGGATTCGCTTGATATCTAGCACACAATCCGACGGCATAAGATATATCAGGTCTGCTGGCGGTGAGATATAGCAGTGAACCTATAATTCCTCTGTAAAGAGTAGGATTCACATCATCTCCTTCCTTCTCAAGTGCAGCTATACACGTCGTACTTATCAGAATCCTTAGACACTTTGTCTTCTCTGGACAATATTTCGCAATCAGATCGCGAGTATACTTCTTCTGATGGATGAAAATTCCTTCGTTGGACTGCTGGGCTTGCAATCCGAGAAAATAAGACATCTTTCCCATCATACTCATCTGGAAATTGCTGGTCATGAGCTTTGAGAATTTATCACACAATTCTTGATCCTTTGATCCGAAAATAATATCATCGACGTATATTTGCACAAGCAGAATACTTCCTCCATCTTCAATGTGGAAGAGAGTTTGATCAATCCTTCCTTTCTTAAAGCCATTGGTTAGCAGGAACTTAGACAGAGTTACATACCATGCCCGTGGTGCTTGCTTTAGGCCATATAATGCTTTCCTGAGCCTGTAAACTTGATTACCCTGCTCAAAGCCTGGTGTTTGCTCAACGTAGATTTCCTCTTTGAGCTCACCATTTAGGAAGGCACTCTTTACGTCCATTTGCATCACATCAAATTCATGATAAGTTGCATACGCGAGGAATAAGCGAATTACTTCCAGCCTTGCTACTGGAGCAAACGACTCATCATAATATATTCCTTCGCATTGTCTATAGCCCTTGGCTACTAGACGTGCCTTGTTTCTGACTACCAGACCTGACTCGTCCTTCTTGTTCTTGAACACCCACTTAGTTCCTATAACACTTTGGTGAGCAGGTCTGTCAACCAATTCCCACACGTTATTACGTGAGAACTCTGCAAGCTCCTCGTGCATAGCACTCACCCAATCAGGATCTAGCAGTGCTTCTTCGACCTTTTTGGGTTCTTCACTAGAGATATAACAAGCCAGCATAGCATTCCCTTGTCTTGTCAGGATAGGGTCATTGACATCTCCTAGGACATCTTCAAGAGGATGGGTGCGCAACCATGTTGGTCTGATTGGTCTGGCCACAATTCCTTCCCCTGCGCGACCAACGTCTTGTACATTGTTCTGCGCAGCACCCTCCTGGTGCTCAGCATCTGGGTTGTTATCAACCGGAACTTCTGCTACAGGATCCTCAGGGATGGGAGCTTCTTCAGCAGGTTTTTCAGCAGCTGGAATCTCAGCAGCGCCTATGCCAAGATCTTCATGCATAGCCATGCCTTCCCCAATTGGAATATTCTTTGCTGTCTCCTCCTCTTCATTATCAAGCATCTCCAGGATGTCTGATCCATCAAGAATATTTGTAGGTGTGGCCTCAGCATGATCACTAGCATCACTGGCCTGATCAGCAGTCTGGTCCCCTGCTGAGTGCGCCGGGTTCGGATTGCAGTCATTCATAGACTTAGTCGGATCAATACGCATGTTTTCGAAAGAATTTAAAAACGCTTGATCATTGACATCATTAGTCCCATGATTGCTATCCTCTTTTCCTTTGAATGCTCTGCGCACTAAGGTAGACTCATCAAAAATAATATTGCATGTTATTTCCACAATATCGGTAGTCTTATTTAATACTATATAACCTCTATGAGTGGGGTGTCCATATCCAAGAAGTACACCCTCATCTGACTTAGGTGAAAAAGTATTAAGTTTAGATTTTCCGTTATTGTGAATATAACATGTAGAACCGAATGCACGGAGATGAGTTATAGAGGGCTTACGACCGTTGTACACTTTGTAGGGAGTCTTGTTGAATCTGCTAGTGATAGCACTCCTATTCTGTGTATAACAGGCCGTCATCACTGCTTCGCCCCAGTACTTAGTAGGTAATTTGGAATCTTCTAGCATCGAACAAACGGCTTCCTTCAGCGTCCGATTCCTTCTTTCTGCTAGTCCATTATGCTGAGGAGTCTTAGCCGTAGATTTTTCGTGTGCTATTCCAGCTTCAGTACAGAAATCCATCAGCACTCCATTGCAGAACTCTGTTCCATTATCAGAGCGACTCCTCTTCACAGTGACTTCTTTGCTATTCTGCTCCTTGAGGATTAACTCCGGTAGGATAAGCTTCACTTCATCCTTGGTCTTTAAAAGACGTACCCATGTATACCTGGAAAAATCATCAACCACCACAAGTGTATATAGTCGTTTACTTACAGTGGGTGGGTTGACGGGACCGAAGAGATCCATATGAAGTAGTTCTAGGATCCTCTGTGATGTCTCCTTTTCAGGATTTGTCTTAAAAGAAGATTTGGTCTGCTTCCCTTGTTGGCACGCTTTGCATATTCCTCTTATGCCACAGCCATGTTGTCTCCTCTTTGTTTAAAGTTAGGAAGCAGGAGTGTTGTTGACCACTTTGCCAATCAACAATATATAGGCCACCCTTGCAGATGCCTCTGAGCTTCACTTCTCCTGAAATAACATCAGTAATAGCACAACCATTATTTACAAAGGATACGATATACCCGTTCTCGCATAATTGACTTATGCTGAGTAAGTTGTGCTTTAAGTTGGAGACGAGTGCTACATTGATGATCCTTAACCCATTTCGCTCAATGCACCCTCTCCTAATGACTTCTCCTTCACTGTTGTCTCCGAATTTGACCTTGGGACCGTTGTACAGTCTTCTTATATCTGAGAATAGACCTTCGTTCCCTGTCGTATGTGCGGAGAAACCGCTATCCAGGACCCACTCATTAGATATGCTTTTTCCAATAGCCCTCGGGTCCTGTTCCTGCAAGTAAATCAGGTAGATTTAGGTACCCGTTTAGCGTCGGGTCCTGCAGGATTAGCGCTGATCATAGTTCCTTTCGGAACCCACATTTTAGTGACTTTCAAGATTTTCTTCTTGATTTCACTGTTTACCATTTCTTCAACCTTTGGCTTAACATGTTTGACATGTTTATATCTCGGTGCAGTAGTGTGCATGGCCTTCCTCGCCCTTGAAAATACGAATGGATTGGGCTCGGGCCTTACATAGGTGTTCCTCCTATGCAGTGTGTTCTCCTGATATATTGGCTTTACAGCATTGTAATGATATTGCTTTCTGTGGTGAAAGGTAGGTTTAGCTGTCCTTGCGTTTGGAACATAACGCTCAGCATACCTTGGTCTTGCTGAATACAGTTTAGTATATGCTCTCGGATTTTGCTGAGGTCCAGCTGACACATACTTAGTATTCGTTCTATTGTTCCTTTGCTGAGGCTTAGCAGATTCATGCACAACATTCAACTTTGGGTTCCTCTGCTGAGGTCCATGAGTTGTATGTTTAGCAGACTCTGACTTAGGCCTCTGCTGAGGTCTAGCAGACGAATACTTAGCAGTTTCTGCGGGAGACCTCTGCTGAGATCCTACAGGCGTATTCTGTGAATGTCCATTCTTTTGCTTAGCAATTGGCTTAGCATTGGATGATTCAACAATGACAATTCCTTTTCCCTTTTCAGCAGTGATAGTTCCAGTAGATACAAACAAGATTGGATTCTGCTTATAGGAATTATCATAGGATTTTGACATCCTTTTTGAGGGTTCGTATCCAAGCCCAGACTTATCGTTATGATGTCTTTGTCGGCTTACAAGGGCATCAAGAGCAGCCTTGCTGGACGCGTACATGCAAATGCAGTCCTCTCTAGGAATACTCTTTAAACCAAGATTTTCTTTTTCTAAATTTTGAAATTTTTCTGACAGTTGAGAAAAATCTGCTTTTAATTTCAAGAGTTCCTCACTTTCTAACCTCAGTCTTTCGACTTCCTTGGTTAAGGATTGAATATCTCGTTGAAGTGAGGTGTTTTCACCTATGATCGCATTTTTGATTTCGTACATTTTTGAGAATTCAATTGACAACTTTGTCAAATAATCTTCCTCAGAATCAAAAAATGATTCCTCTGATTCATCAATGATAGGAATGTTAGGAGAGTTGGTAGGTAATACCTCACTTTCTTCAGCTGCTAGGGCTGATTCATTGCTTTGCTCAGCATCGATGTCCGCATCGGCAAACTGATCTTCAACAATGTTTGCCATTAATACGAACAGTGCTTCCTCGTTATCTTCTTCTTCTGAGGAATAGTAATATTCCTCGTCATTCTCAGGAATGTCAGCAGTCTCCATCCTGGTCAGAAACGCCCTGGTAACTGCTTTGACAGCATGTCTTTCAAATCTTTGCTTCAGGCGTTCTCTCTCCTCTCTGCTGACCTTCGGGCATTCATGCTTTAAATGATCTGGAGAACCACATTCAAAACACGTTCTAGATTTTTTTTCTACTGAGCGGTTAGATGATGATGGTTGAGTTTCTTTTGCCTCTTTCTCAGCCTTAGCTTCATTCATCATCTTCTGCAGCTTTTTCATATGCTCTTCCAGTTCATTGATCTTCAGATCAATGGGTTGTGTACCTGCATTGGAAATAGCTTCCTTTGCTGGTGATGCTGGAGCAGGTCTTTCTTGCTTTTAGAAGGGCTTCTTCGTCTTAAACTTGTTGAAGTCCTTCTTAGCGAAGTACGCTAAGTCCTCAGAGTTGCCAGCAAAATTTGACGCAGCTTGTGCCACGGCTGCTTCGTTTTTCTTTGACTGCTGTATAATGAACTCATGAGATTTGAGTTGAGCAAATACCTCAGATTTTGTCATGTTGTTGAGGTCTTTTTCGCTCAAACTTGTCATCTCCATGAACCAATCATCTCTTCGATATAATTTGGAGATGATTTTGTTGTTCATTTCTCTGTTTCCATATTCTTTTCCGAGATTGCGAAGTTCACCGATTATGGTGTTGAAGCGTTCTTCCATATCCTGTATGGATTCGCCTGCAATCATGGAAAATGACTCATATTTATCAACGGCTACTTGTAGCTTATTTCGTTTCATTTGATCTGTCTCTTGGGATGCTTCACAAACATAATCCCACATCTCTTTAGCAGTTTCAAAATCAAGAGATTTGTCAGCCATTAATTTTGGTAAACAATCATAAATCAACTTCTTTGCTACGTGTTCTAGTTGAGCCCTCTTTTTGTCTTTTGTGGTATACTGCTCATAGGGCTTTGGAACCAATTGCGGTCTTGGCTCCTCTCCAACAGCAGCAGCACCTACAAATGTGTTAGGTTTCATAATTTTTATAGGACCTCTTTCCAGCACATCCGCCATTTCAGGGTGGATGCTTTGTAGGTTTGTGAGAGCCAACTTCTTCCAGGACTTGAAGTTCTCCTTGGTATACTTCCCAAGTGCGTGGTGATTCAACATATTGTTCGCGCTTGAAGTATTCTCCTGAGCTAGACAAACAAAACAAAGAGAAACAAGTAAAAGTGCAAGGAAAATACAGATCTGGTCTTAAGCGACTCAGAAGCAGTCGGTTTTTCAACCTCCTGCTCTGATACCACTTGTTGGTCCTTAAATATCAGAGTCGTCGTGCTTAGACAGAAGCACGAAATGCAGTGGAATAATTAATCGTCACTTACACTTATGTTTTTCTTTAAAGATTAGTTAAACTCAGAGATAGATTAAAGTTTCTTCACAGTTATACACTAGCAATATGATTGCTAGGTTTAAAGTCGTTTGAGCAATGAAACAGTAAAAGAACACAGTTTTTATAGTGGTTCGATCCAAATAGATCTACGTCCACTTCTTAGCCAAAACGCTAAGAATTCACTAAGTAAGTATACAGATTACAAGGAATCGCCTTTTCCGTTAAGTAGGTAGTGAGCTTTCGGCCTGGCTACTTGACAGCTATCCTCCGATAATCTGAACTCCTCAGGTGTAGGTTCAGCTGAGTCAAGGGCACACCTTCGAAACACTTGCCTTTCCTACTTTGGAAGTTTTATAGTCACTTCCTGACTTTTCTTCAAATACGGCTAAACGCCCGTCTTAGTCTAGACCTTTTCAGGTGTTCGACTGTTGGATTCTTTCTGAAAAGAAAGGTATCCCAATGATTGAAGAATCTTGACTGCAATCAAGAATCTCTTCAATGGAGTGTCAGTAAATCAATGAACGACACTTCTGGTTGTTGAGAGCTTTGAATACTATTTATCACGGGCTCTCAACTGACTACTTTTCACTTTGTTCGCTTTGTCAAAGGAATCTCACACTTAGAATGTTTGCGAATGTCGGTTGTGATTAAAGCAGTAGTCGATTCTCACTTTTGGACCTGCCTTTTATAGATGGAGATTCAAATCTTGAATCTCCATATCCGTTAGACACAACGGCTCCTTCGTCCAAAAGTGATTTGACTTGATCAGTCGCTTTTGGCATTTATTTGTACTTTACGAACTACTTCGGGAAGGCCTCGTCCTTTCTGTGTACTTTTGTCAGAACGGGAGTAAGGCTTCAGTCTTCAGACAGTCTTCATTTGCTAGGATCTTTTTAGCACAATCTGCTAGATGAATATACTTGGCGATATGCTAGATGTGTAGTCTGCTGTTGCAACTTCCGCTGACTTTTGGTTCCTTTTGACTTCCATCTGCTAGCGTCTTTAGCAGTTTGCTGACTGTTAGCAAATGCTAATTCCTTAGCATTCTGCTATCGTCTGACTTCTAGCGAACAACATTCTCCGATGTCTGCTAGGAGACCTTCTAGCAAACTTGTCTATTACAACTCAATATATGACCTATACAGGACATTACAAGGTATGCTAGACTATCTAGAATTCAGCAAATGATCGACCAAATGCTAAGGTTTGATTCAACAAAACCTTTTTACAAATAAATCCTAAGGGAGATTTTAGGAATAATTTCCCAACAGCAACTCCTTAAACCTTTCCCAAGCTTCATTCACATATTCATCATCTTGCCTAAAAGACATAATCTCATTTCGAAACTTGGCAATCTTTGCAGCAGGAAAATACTTCATCAAGGATTTTTCAGTCAACTCATTCCAAGTGGTGATAGAATCGGGTAGAAATGAGCTCAACCATGATCGAGCGCTATCCCTCAATGAGAAGGGAAATAGCCTCATCCTTAGTGCCTCTGCACTCACACCTTGAAGCTTGAAAGAGTCACAAACTTCTAAGAAAGATCGCAAATGAAGATGAGGATCATCGGTGGATTGGCCATTAAATCGGCCCATGAACTCCAGCATTTGGAACATTATCGGCTTCAGCTCAAAATGGTTTGCTTCAATTTCAGGCCTCACAATGCTTGGTTTCAGCTCCTGGAACAGCGGGTTTGCATAATAACGAATGCACTTGTCTTTATCATTAGCCATAGCCAAGATATTCACCAAGTTGTTTCCACCATTTCCAGCAACACCACCTTGATTAGTCATTTTTTTCTTTGTTCACAAACTTTTCACACCTGAAGATTAAAACACTACAGAACCTTGTTAATCAAACAAGTAAAAATAATAAAAACAAAATGAAAGCAGTAATCAAGCAATATAATAGCATTCAGACTCAAAATCAACACTCCCCGGCAACGGCGCCAAAAACTTGTTGTTGCTAAAGCAGGGTAACTACAGAACTATGCACAAGTATACACAATCGACAAGTAATATAGTCTCGGAGACCAGATATCGAACCCTTGAGAGTGTTTAATCAAGTCGTGCACACAATTTTGCTTGCAAAATAGGTTTTTGTGATGATTTTCTAAACTAAAATTGCATAAATGCGTAAATGATAAAATCAATTAAAGCTCAAACGATTAATAATTGTTCTTACCAAATTATGACCATAAAAACTTCAAAAATACGGTTTAATCAAAGCAAGAAAATACACTTGGGTTGCTAACTTTTGGTTATCTACTTTCCTATATGCTGCAGCATAGTTTAGACATCAGCTCTGGGTCCTGTAACCTCACTCTTCTCTGCCTAGCATGCTGTCACATTACTAGATCTGAATTTTCTTGTTAATCTTCATATGTCTATGACAGAGTTAACCTTTAAACGCAATATTCAAAGCAGGGGTTCTTACAAGTCTCAAGTTCTTTGTATGTCTACACAAGAATTCAAGATTGATCAAGATTTCCTAAGCCTAGATCTCCTTTCGGTCTCCCTAGGTGAAATATTCCTTGCCACCATCGTGTTTAAGGAATCAACCAAACCAAAATCATAATCAAACACCAGATTTGAAACAAGAACAGCTCTAACATATATTCAAGCAAATAAACCAGTTAACAACCCAAGCATTAGGAGTTTAGCTCATGTTTAAACTAAAAAGAAAATATAAAATAATAGCTAAAATTCAACTATCCTTCATTCTATAAACTAAAAACATAAACTATAGATGCAGAAAAACCAGCAACAATGTGTCCAGCTGCTGCTCTTCTTCTTCCTCCATCTCTGCGCTGCAGCCCCAAAATTCCTCTCTCTAAAATTGTAGCTTGTTGAGGAAGAATAATTGTTGAATTTCTCTCTCTTTGCTCTCAAAATATCTTCACTCTTTTTTACTTCCAATGAATCTCCATCCTACACATGGCTCTCCATCCTGCCCTTTGACTCTGATGGCTCACAATAGTTGACACCTGTCCAACTTTTGAGACAGAATCTGAAAAGTAAGATGATTCTGTCTGCAGGTGGTCCCCCCGGTGCAGTCTTTCAGCTCCAAGTAATGCTACTCCTATGCTGCAGCATAACATTCAGCGGATTTATCTTCACGTCTTTGGCATGAAACCTGGTTAATGTCACTCATTTTCCTTGCAAAACAACTAAAAACAGCAAAACACAACTATACAAGACACACAATGTACACAATGATAAATACAACACAAAAACAACCTAAAACGAGTTAGAAACACTAAAAAGAAAATAAAAGACACCTATAAAACACTAAAATAATAAATCCTAAAGGGAGTTATCAGTATGTGACCCTATCCCAGTTCCTACTGAAGAATGGATTCAGAAAAGGGAAGATCTATAGGACCTTGTTCTTAATCAAAGATGAAGATGACATTCTACTGGTCCAGATTTATGTCAACGATATTATTTTTGGTTTAAGGAATTTGAGACTTTGTGAGAAATTTGCCCAAATGGGAAAAATGACGTACTTCTTAGGACTACAAGTTCATCAGTCCAGTGAAAGGATATTCATCAATCAGATGAAGTACACCAAAGACCTGATCAACATATTTTTTCGAGAAAAGACTAAGTCTCTAAGGACTCCTAGGAGTAGGAGTGTGAAGATCACATTGGACAAAGATAGAGAGTCAGTCGATCCATCAGTATACAGAGGAATCATAGGCTCACTCCTGTACTTGACAGCAAGCTGACCTGATACTTCTTATGCCATCGAAGTATGTGCGAGATTTCAAGCCAATTTGAAGAAATCGCACATGGGTGCTGCCAAGAGGATAGTAAGGTATCTGAAGTGCACCGAGTCACTTGGAATTTGGTATCCTAGATACGACGAGCTTATTCTCAATGGGTACTCAAACTCAGACTTCGGAAATTGATTGCAAGAGCACGAGTGGAACTTGTCAGTTTCTTGGGCATAAGCTGATAAACTGGTTTAGCAAGAAACAACACTCGGTTGCAACGTTTACAGTAGAAGCGGAGTACGTTGTTACTGCAAGTTGTTGTGCTCAAAATCTATGGAATAAATAGCAGCTGCTCGACTATGATGCGGACTCAGGATGTGTTCCCATCTACTTCGATAATAACAGTGCAATGTGCATTACGAAGAATCTAGTTCATTATTCCAGAACCAAGCACATTGACATTCGTCATCACTTTATTCGTGATCATGTCGAAAATAAAGATATAAGTGTGGAGTACATTCGTACTTACGATCAACTTGCTGATATCTTCATGAAACCACTTCCAGAAGCTCGCTTTAAGGAGCTATGTATCAAACTCGGTCTTATGGAATAAAACTATGTCCAAGCTCTTAGTTTTGTCAAGTCAAAGGTTGATACGCCTTTAAAAGACCATCTACAAAGGATATATCAATCTTCTAGATATCAACAAGTGGTTGAAGACGATGTGTAAAGGACTAAGATTGAGTCCAAGCTCTCATTTTTTTCAAGATTAATGAAGAAGAAGAGATGCGGATTAAAGTTGAGTCCAAGCTCTCACTTTCAGAATTGAATATTGAAGACTAAGCTGACGGAGATCCATGCTGACAATCTTTAGTACAAGCTTATGCACCTATACTGACTCTAAAGCTTTCTATGCCTATCAACCAGGCTGATGACCATATTTTGGATGTTTGAACTTCAGTTTTTTGTATGCGATATGCCATATTAAATGCGATATTTAATACGAAAGAATGTGAACAAACATTCGAATCTTCTATCGGAATCTGTGATCCAATAGCACCCTAACAAGTCAGCATATTCGGGACTCGAGAAGGAAATCCACATCAGAACCCACAACTCTAGTCGTAGGTATAAGGCAGTCTAACTTTCGGCGATTTCCCAGGAATCGATCCGACTTTCCGAGCATGATCTCAACCATGAATTTCCGATGTTACTAATTCTCTTCTAACTATTTATAGGGGTCGCTTGTCGTCTTATGTGCCATATTCTTTTTGCTGACCCTTACCTTCCGATAATCTTACACTTCAAAACTATTCACCACCCTTCTTTATCCTTCTTGATGAAGAAAAGCATGAAGCCACCCGAGATCTCCAGAATCACCACCTTTTTTGATGTGGTCAAAGAGGGGGAAGAAATATGGAAGGAGCAGAAGAAATCAGAAGATTTCTTCTACCATTGTTGTCTCCTTCTACAAATCATCGAGACAAACTGCTCACTGCTTAAGGTGACATGCCAACAACGGGGCATAATCACTTAGGGAGCTCTTTGCTACATGATGTTCACAAGTGCTGACAAAGGACTTGAAGATGAGTGAGAAAAGAAGCCCGAAGGGGGAATGTGAAAACGGAGGCATACTCCCTTTCTTTTCCCACAAAGTGTACAGCTAACAGCCTCAACACCTTTGAGACTGAGAACTGCTCGAAGATGAGGCACGGTACTTAGACAACAGTACCAGCAGTAGTCAATTGGAAGAAGAAGATCAAGAGTAGCCTAGCATAGTCTTGTAATAGATTTGTATAGGTTTCTTGTGTTAGTTTACCCTGTACTTGTAATGAAAAATACTTAAAGGATAAACTGACTTGTTGATGACAATCTTTTTTTGTCCAACAATGATCTTCGTTCTTCATAGCTAAACTTATACATTCTAGTGTAATAAACAAGCTTCTTTTGCACTCTTGTTTACTTAAGATTTTATTTGCTTTAAACTTAATTGAAATATTTTAATCGAGCAATATCTCTCCCAAATGTTTAAGGGGGGAAGATCTTAAGTAGAGTAGGCTGAGTTTGAGGGGGAACTTTCTCTGAGCTTATAGACTTATAGTTTCTACTTGTAAAAAATCTTAAAGTCTTTCGCCCCTCATGAGCTTAGGTTAGAGATGACTTTGACCACACCAAAAAGGGGGAAATGGTAAGGAAATTTGATAGAAATATCCTTCTATTATTATTGTGTTTTGGTACATCAAAGTATGTAAAAGCCATCTTAAATAGTTTCAGCATAGTCGAAAAATGTAAAGTCCTGTATAGGATCTTTTATTGAGTTGTAAGCTGGAGCTAATCTAAAGACTAGACTGACTAATCAATCTAGAATGCACAAAAGACTCAATAGAAAAAGGTTCGAGCCAAACTTACAAGTCTGGATGATTATGAGTAATAGTAGTCGGCCTCAGTTCTCCAATCTTGAGGCGCTGAAAGATGGAGTAGGGCATCAGATTGATGTTGGCACCAGTTTCGCACAACACCTTCTCGAATGAGATCCCCCCAATCTCCACTGGAATGGTGAAGCATCCTGGGTCGCTCCTCTTGATTAGAACCTTCTTTTGGAGTATCATGTTGCATTGCTCATGAAGCTTGACAGTCGCGTTCTCCACAAAATGTTTCTTTTTGCTCATCAGCTTTCGGAGATAGCGCATGTAACCTAGAATTTTCGAGAGAGCTTCAATCAGTGGTAAATTAATACTTACCTTCTTCAAGTTCTCAACAAAGCGCGAGAACTTGGAATCCTCTTTCTGCTTGGTGAATCTCTGAGGAAACGGCATCGAGGGTGCCTTGGCAGCTTTGGAAGTGGACAAATGATGCTGCAGATGTGGCTGTGTCGATTGGCCTGGTTTCTGGTCTTCTTGTCGATCGACAGGGGGTGTGTCGATCGACACACCCTCTACAGTTCTGTCGATCTCCTCCTCTAAATCTATGTCGACTGCCTCTTCTGGGCCTCTGTGTCGATCGACAGGGGTCCTGTCGATTGACCCTGTCGATCGACACAGAGGCCGGCTCTGTTGTGTCTGCTTCCTTCCCTCCCCCCCCAAACTTGTTTTGGGGCATGCTTGGACCTGTGTAGCTCTTTCCAGACCTCAGCTTCACAGCTTTGCAATCTTTCTGGTTCTTGGGATTTTTCTCGGTGGTGCTGGGCAGCTTTCCTGGAGTATGTTGCATCCCGATAGTGGTGGCAATTTGGCTCACTTGAGTCTCAATGATCCTGACGTGCTTGCCGAGCAGATCCACCTTGGTATTGACTCCTTCCACTTCTTTCTCGATTTTCCCCATTCTGTGGTCTGAAGCTTTGATAAAATTCTTGAGCACCTCTTCAAGGGTTTCCTTCTTCTTTTCCACCACTTCACCATCTTGCACCTTGAAGTCTGGAGGTGGTTGCTCGGCGGCATTTGGCTGAGAGTATGAAAATCCAGGGTGGGGTCTCGGGTGGTAATGTTGATATCCCCCTTGCCGGTATTGGTTCTGATAACCTCCTCGATGCATCAACTTCACATCGGCGATGGGGTCAACCTGTGCAATAGAAACACAAGCAGCATTAGAAGTTAGATTTTGTACCTCCCCGGTCAGTCTCTCGACTTCCTTCTTCAGCTTGTCATCCTCATTTGCCTCAACAGCTCGGATCTGTGGCCTCCTTGGATTCCCCCATTGTTGATCATGTAGGGCCATCTTTTTGAACAACTTCAGGGCCTTTTCTGGTGACTTGCTCATCAGTGATCCACCAGCTGCATAATCCACTGACTTTGGCTTTCCTTAGTCAATCCTCTGTAGAAGATATGAGCCTGCTCCTCAGTGACCACTCCATGGCCCGGGCAACTCCTCAGCAGCTCATTGAACTTGGTACATGCCTCAAAGAGAGTCTCATCCATCCTCTGGTGGAACTGCAGGATCTCCATCTTTTTTTGAATAATCACTGACGGCGGGAAGAATGCGCTGAGGAACTCTATCCGGAGATCAGCCCATGTCCGAATGTTGGTGCAGTCCAAAGCGGTGAACCAAGTCCGCACCTGATCCCTGAGTGAGAAGGGAAAAAGGCGAAGACAGATCACGTCCTGGGTCACTCCGTTTTGCTTGATGGTTTCACACACCTCCACGAACATCCTGAGGTGGGTGTACGGATCCTCCACTGCTCGGCCTCCGAACTGGTTCTGCTGAACCATCTGAATCAGGCCGGTCTTGAGTTCAAAGTTATTGGCGGTGATGCCAATAACGAATCCCTCATTTCTGGGTTGCAGTATGTACTTCTTTCCCATTGCGTTGGGGTCCTCATCGTTTGAGTCTTCCCTCTGAGCTCTCTCTCTTTCTCTTCTTTCGGCCTCGCGCCTTTCTGCTTCCCTTTCCTCCAGGAGTTGCCTCATAACATCCTTCATGTTATTGACTTCATGGACCAACAGTATGGCGTTTTCCGGAGTAATCAATGGCTGGTCGGTCTCATCGCCTCCGTTTCGATCATTTGGTTGAGCCATGAGATGTCGGTGACTTGTTTGGCTTTTCCCTTCCTTTTTCTGATTGTAGCCTCGATCTCTGGGTCAAAACTCTCGAGTGGCTTGCCCTGGGCCCTTGTGTTCATAAACCTGCGACAAAAACAAAGAAAAACAAAAAATCAGAAATTGTGTCGATCGACAGAGAGCATGTCGATCGACACGAAGGATTTCTGCTTTTGTTTCGGTCGACAGGAATCCTGTCGGTCCAAACAGAGGTAAAAATCAGAAAAAACAGCAAAACAGCAAATATGAAAAATCAACACACCAAAAACAAAATAAAAAACAGAAAATAAAACTAAATTTACAACCTCAATCCATCAGATCTAAAAATAAACTAATATCTAGATTAATCTAACAAATCCCCGGCAACGGCACCAATTTGATAACTTCAAAATACAGTAGCAAATAATTTTTACACCCTAAGGTGGTCGATCCCACAGGGACTGTGCAACGAAAAATCCAAAGTACCAGTCATAATTTTCAGAACACAGAAGTTTGAGGATTTTGAAAAGGGGATTTTGTTTTAGAAATTAAAGATGACAATGCGAGAAATTAAAGGGTTTTGAAAATTATAAAGGGAAACACAGATCCTAGGGCAGATAATCTAATCATCAACATGCAATATCAATCAACTCTGCAATGGGGAAAACATAGATTTTTGTGGATTTAATTCCTTGGTCGGGCAATTTAATCCTAGATTATTAATTAGTGACTATCTCCTCTCGGTCTCAAGAACACCAAATTAATCAATCTCATAATTATCTAATTATTCCTATGTAGGTTTCTTCCTTTTGAGACAGATAACAAACACAATTAATTCTCTCTTCCTGTTAATAGTTTTCATCTCTCGATCCATCAATTATTAACTATAAACCTAGATCTCAATTCACCTCTCGGTCCTTCTTTTAATCTAGATTATAAAATTAAATCAGAGAATTAATTCATGCTTAGAGAGTTGATATCAATTAACATGCATTAGAAAAGAAATCATAACCCTAGAACCTGTTAGGGTTCTAGCCAAAAAACATGACTCGAATTAAAGCAAACATGTTATAAATTAACTTACAAATAAAGAGGAACCTTGAATGTCTTGTAAAAACTCCAAAGCTCAATTATTCTAAGTGCAATAATGCTGAAAAGATAGATCAAAAAGCCTCAATTTCGTGCCTAAGAGGTCCTATTTATAGGGGGAGAAATTAAATCTTCAAAAGGTAATGACTTGGGAAGGAAAAATCTTCAAATTGGGCAAAAATATGCCTTTCCGGCGCGCGTGTCGATCGACGGGCTGCCTGTCTGTCGACACGGCTGCAAATTAGAATTTTTCAGAATTTGTCCTCTGTCTCGATCGACGGGCTGCCTGTCTGTCGAGACAGAAACCTCTGTGTCACCCGAGATTCCTTCCGTCGACTCCTTCTGCGCAGTCTCACGGTTTTGACCATAACTTGTGCTCCCGAACTCCGATTGACCCAATTTCAGTTGTGTTGGAAAGCTAACTCAAAGATCTTTCTATTTCTATGATCCATTAGGTCAGATTCCACATGTGGAAGAATTCGTGATTGTTCCTTTGAACATCAACTGCTTTCGGTACGGGTTTCCAATGAATTCGGCCTAAAACATGCAAAATCTTACCAAGACAAGCATAACACCCTCTAAAATAGTCCCATGCACAAAAATAAGTAAAAATATAATATAAAACACTTGAAACAATGGAGAAAAATATAGATAAGTGAGTAATAATATGAGCTTATCACACATCAAACAATAAAAACTTGACATAATAAATAATACAAATAAATATATTGTGGATGGAGTGAACAAGAGGGATTAATAGATATAAGTCTGAGCTGTCTATTACCATCGCCATGGTACCGCCGTGCGGAGTTGCTGCGAAGAGGAGAGGAAATTGTACGAAGGAGAGTTGCCAGAGAGAGGAGGCTATTTGGAGCGGTGCTGAGTGTTGTCGCGAGTTTTGGTATCCAATCTCTTCTATGAACGCTATGAAAATATATAATCCAGTGAACAACTCAAAAAAAGTGTAATATGTGAAAGTTGTGATTTTTAAAAGTATAAGAATTTGAAATATATTTTTTGCCAATGTAACTTACGAAATTTAAAACTTGCGAAATTGGTGTTGAACTGCTATGAAAGCGAAAAAAAATTGCCTTCAAAAATAGAAGTGATGAATCACTTTTGAAAATTATGATGTTGAACTATAATGAATGTGAGAATTATTACTTATCGGCCGATGTTAGGGTGAACGTTAAAACTCTTATCATGGTATCGCCGGATGAAGAACGTGTGGAAGAAGAAGAGAGAATATAATGGAAAAATAAATAAAAACTCAACTAACTATTAATTTTATTGGACTAAAATACCTTTTATTGAAAATTTAAAAAAATCAAATACTTATTTATTTTTATATGATTTCATTTCTACATGTAAATATGAAATGGATCAGATCTTCATTTAATTTTTAATATTAATAAAGGGGTACATTATGATACTCCCTCCGTCCCACCCTATTAGTCCCATTTGCCTTTTTGATCCGTCCCACCCTATTAGTCCCATTTCCTAAAATAGCAAACTTTTTCACACTCATCAATAAAATATTAATTTCACTCCACTCACAAACATTTACTTGCATTGGTTTGTGTGTCCCTTCCTATGGGACTAATAGGAAGGGACAGAGGTAGTATTATATATACAAGTATCAGACAATGATACCCTAATTCAGAGTATAGAATAGCCATATTATATAATTTTGATCACATATTTATAAAAATGAACATGACTAATTCATTTACATGCTAATTTCAAATATTATCATTATTTAGTAAACGAATATTTGGAGTAAATATTGAGAGGGAGGTAACATTACTTCAAATAAAAAACCAAAAAATTGGATTATTGTTAAATTCTAATAGAAACTCTGATTGTCTCGCAATTTCAGCACAAACATTTTAGATCGCATTAAAAACTATTCATATTATTAAAAAATAAAAAAAAGTTCCATAGTAATTTAAATGCATAGGAGGAAGACTTTTATTTAACTCAAAAAATTTTATTTTATAAACACTAAAAATTTAAGTTTTATTTGACATCGCAAAATTTCAACATTTTATAATTACAAAATTAATATAAAATCCATCAAATAATCGATTATTTTATGTATAGTAACTAACATGCAAACATCGCTTTATTATGCGCCACAACTATTTTTTCAGTATATTAACGACAAAAAATTGCATGAACAAGGACATTGCAGATTTTCGGATTAACAAAAGAATCTCAAGCACTAAGTAATGAAAAAGAAGAAACCAATGCAGAAAGAGAACTTACTTACCCTACCAATATAAAAATAAAAAAAAAACTAGGCAGCATGAATCTTGAGAGATTTACCAAAAATCAAACAGCGAGCCTTCAGACGAAGTTGAAGGTTATATCAGGGACAGAGACCCCCGGACCTCCTCCGAAATGGAAAGCCGTGGGTCCGGATGATGCATCATCTCCTGGAGGGCAGGGTTCATCCTCATCCTCCATCCAATATGTCTCAAGAATCCTCACAGCCTTCTCGTAAATCTCATTGTTGTCATGACTCTGCAGATCCTCGATTTTCTCTAGGCCTTGTGCATCATCGATCATTTGAGCAAATACGTTGGTGTCTCCTGTCCGACCCATGTTTTTCTCCGCTTCCCCTACTTTCAAAATGTTTTCAAGCCCTTCCAGGCATACCGTGATAATCCTTGAATCAGGGCAGACGAGCAAATCGGATAGAGGCTTGATACAGTTCTGACTTACAAGGTACCTGTTGAAGAAAGAGAGGTATGATTCCAGTGAACCGACAGATGATAAATTAACATAATAACGTGCAGACAACTCACTTTACTTGATCATGTGTGCCACCAGATGTGGCATTTGATACGGCCCATGCAGCCTCTTTTTTAACGTCAAACTCAGCATTTTGTAGCAATTCGACTAGTGGACCAATGATGTTGGCTTCGATGATAGACTGTTGTAATATGTGGAGTGGAGTGTCACATTCAATAACAAAAACATCCAGAATTTGTAATATGGCGTCCAAAGGTGCCTTGGCTAGCTAGTATACTTCTTAAAAAAACAACACCAATATCCAGAGAAACGGAAACTTACTTGAATTTGTTCCTGGCTTCCAGCTGTGATGTTGGAAATAGTCCAACAAGCTTCCTTTTTAATGCTTTTCTTATATGAAGCAGTTAAGAGGTTATGAAGATACGATAGTGCACCATTGCTGATGATACACTGGAAAAGGAAGCCAATTTCGTATGTGAAATTGTTGTACCTCAGAACAATAAGTAAAAACTACTAATAATCTAATAGAAAAACTATTGGGATATATCTACCAAGTGGAAACATATACAACTTAACAATTGATACCATTTTGAGTTGTGGTGCAAATCAATAAAAGAAAGGGCTACAGCTAAGTAAGTCCTCCAAGCATTCCAGAAACCAAACCATAAAAACACTTGCATGAGTACATGACACCAGCATCAATTCATCCTATGTTACAACCACTAGTTCTTCTGTGCTACGAACCATAATTTGTATTATCATTAGTGCTGTAATCTACAGCATCCAAAATATATTTTAGAAAACTCAGTTGGTTCATATCATCTCACACAACTGATAAGATTCAACTTATCCCATGCAGATCTTTGCCAATCAGCAACTGGTTAAAACATACTACATTTCAAAGAAGACAATGACTACAAGCAGGGCAATGTATCAGTGTGGATAGGAAGCAAAATGGTAAAATATGAATTTGTAGTTTGTTTGTTTATATCAATGCAGTCACCACTGCTTCTACCAAACCAATTTAACTCCACTATTGAAGAAATACAGTCATTTGTATTGCTTCATCAAAAAGCTTAAACAATTTTGCATAAAATTAAAAAATAGTAAAGGAAATTTTGCAAATCCAAAACTGTTCATCAACTTCAACAGAAAGAGTTGAAGCGCATCAGTTAGTTTGCTAATTTTCAGAAGAGTTGAACCCACATATTAAGAAAGGATAACACATCAGTCAACATGAATAATAAAAGATGAATAGTTGTCATACCTGCGTTTGTTGGTCATCTCCTGTAACAATATTTCCAACAGTGCGGAGAGCAGGGATGAGAACAGAAGGTGATGGATGGCTGAAAGACCAAAGATTCATCAGATAGATAAGAATGGGCAAATAGGGATTTGATTGAGTGCATAAATACAAAGTTTGAAACTCACTGCAACAATTGAACCAAACGGTGGCATACTCCAGATTCAATCACAGCTTGAATTTTGTCATTAGTACCATCAGACAGGTATGAGAGGGCCCAACAGCAATCAGTTAAAACTTCCTCATCCGTTGAGTCTGTAAGTTGTCTAAGAACTGGAAGCGCGTGACGTAACTGTATATCACAATTATAAAGTCATGAAATCTTCTGTTTAATTCAAGAAATGACATGCATTCCTCAGAGGTAAATGGACATATACAAACTATAAAATGCATGCCATGTCAAACAAATTGGCTAAGTGTATGATGTAAAAAAGTTGGATAAGAGAATATTAAAACTACTGGAACTATATAATCATTAATAGCTGCTCGACCCTCATAAAATAATGAACCCTAACAGAAATATAAATTTAGAGGGCAAATGGCATCATAAAAATGCTGTTACAAGCACGACGTGCAGCAGCAGTTATGCGTAATATCACTTTCAGATATAGTTACTGGTAATTTGTTATGCAAAAGGCAACTACAAAAGAAACATAACCAAGCCTAAGGAGACAAACCTGTTCAAACATTGGCGGCGGTTTGCCCCGGCAAAAATTTGACAACGTCCATGTAGCATTTCTGAGCATGGATAACTTGGCATGTTCATTCAACTGAGCTAGCAAAGGACTCAAAGCTCCATAACCAAGTACAAGATCCCGACATGTGGGAGAATCACCAGATATGTTTCCCAAAGCCCAAACAGCCTAAATCATAAAACAGAATGGATTTGATCAGTATAAATATAAATTCAAGCATTTCGGCCTATATTAACCAAAAAAAAAATTCAATGCATATCAGCATACATTAGACTACAATTCTAACGACATGACAGCAGTATGCAATATAAAGACCAAACTAGTCAGTGAATACATACTAACCTGTTCACGAACATCAGTGTTTTGAGAACTCAGAAGCTGGACAAATATTGGGACAGCTCCATGATCAATTACCACCTTAGTGTGTTCAGATGTCCCAGAAGCAATATTGGTTAGAGCCCAAGCTGCTTCAAACTGTAGTAGTTTTGGACATAGTGAAGCATTAGCAGCAGAAAAAACCCAACAGAGTTACAAAAAAAAAAAAAAAAAAACACTCCAAAATATATAAATAACAAATATTTTAAAACCTGAAGTTGAGGGAAGTCCTCCCTTGCCAAATATTGAACAAAGCGGGGAACAACACCAGCTTGAATAACCTCCTGGATTGGTGGGCCGCGTTCTACCAAAATCGATTTTGTGCACAAAATGAATTGAAGATCAAGACAACTACATAATTCTGCAAAAATGAACTAAATCAGTTACCTATGGAGAGCAATTTACGAAATAGAGTTGTTGCCTCAAGTTGTTGACTGGCATCATCAGACCAAACTGTTGCTATCATTGACGGTAGATTTTCTAACAGCACCTACAATTGAGTGAATTAATAAATTACTTCAAATCTTCATAAATCTTAAACTAAAAGAAACCTTCTACAATTTGAAAACCGTATTCTGTAGCAACCATTTTGTCCATTTCTCCCTACTAAGAATTACAAACTGCAAGCTGGGACAAAAACCCAAGAAGTGCGTAAAGGATTCAAGACATAAAAATTCAGCCATGCAACAAAAAAAATTACCGAACTATGCCAATCCTTTTAAACATTATCATCATAAGAGAATATCAACATAAAATTTCATAGAACCATACAATGAATTGAGTACCACAAATTCCAGAATCCAAGGAAAAACAGAACTCGAACCAATCAAAATACAACCACATCCTTAAACATACAGCTACAAAACATTCTCTTGAATTCTCAAAACTTTTGTGGCTACATACTCCAGGGGTAGATGGAATGCCCAGAACCGATGATCGAGCAGCAGTAACTAGGGCACTGGAAGTCCATTCACTATCTAAATATAAGTAAATATATACTTCTATTTTCTGCCCACGATCAAGGGGTTGTCAGAGGGTCGAGAGACTCAGTGCCACTATTCTAGAACAAATTAGAGCCGCGTGTTCAATTTTTGAATCATTTATTTTAAATCTTGAATTTTGCTGATTCTCGTTGATATATATTATATAATACTCTTCATTAAAACTATCAGAAAAAGAAAACCACACAAAACCTAACCCTGAAAAATTCACCATTTCACAAAATACGCGTACATGCAACGTGTATATACCTTGTTGTCGAGTACGGCGGCTGATTCCACGTAGGGAGACTGCTGGACGCCCCCGCAGCGCTTCTTCAGGAGACTCTCTTCGCGTCGGTTCTTACGAATCTCAACCATTGAGTCCTCCCTGCGACGGCGGCCTTCATCGGCGTCAACCGCCACCTTGTACCTATTGCGACGGAGCTCCGCGCGGGCATTAGGCCTCAGCGACATTCTGCAATTCAAGGTATATCACCGAGGGGATCGAATCGAGTGAAATTTGAGGGAAATTAGGGAATTGAATGGAGTGGCGGAGTGGAGAAGCGAGAGATTTATACGTAGAGAGGGGTTTACTGGGTGGAATGAAAACGGCGGTTCTCAACAAACTGGGCAGTGTATTTACCAAATGGCCCCTCCCTATCCATCTCAATCTCAATTTTGAATTTGAATTCAAATTCGAGGGAAATCCCTTTTTCCTTAATATTTTATTTGATTTTAAAAAACGGAAGTCGGGCCGTGGGCTAAGCCCAATCTGATTATTCGGAATCATATTTTGGAAACTCTTTTCAAGTCAAATACTCGTACGACACCGTTTCACGAATATTATTTTGTGAGACTAATCGAAATTAATCAATTATCATATTCATGAATCGAAATTATACGACCGAATTTTATGTCAATCCACTTGTTTTTTTGCAATAATTCGTTCTTATAATCCAAACAATGGATTAATTTTTTTTAATATTAATTGACCGATTTATATATATTAACCAATCATTTTATTTTTTAGGTATATATATACACAACTGAATATACATTATAATTACATATAAAATGATTATATTAATATATGGTATTAAGAAACCAAATAGAGATGAGATGGTCTTGTGAGAAATTATCTCTCACAAAAATTGTGTGAAACGGATCTCACAAGATTCATGTTATAAATGGAATTTATAAATTATTTATTGAATAAAAAATATTCTCTCGTTCCGGTAGAATTGGCCCACTTATAAATTAGGTGTACCAATCAAATTGACTTATTTCTAAAAACGGCAATTTTTTCTCATTCAACAATAAAATATTAATTTCACTTACACTTATAATCCTTAATTTCCGAGTCAAGAAGAAAATGACATATTTTGCCAGGTATGATTTACTTAATAAAAATACTAAATATATAATTTAAATATATGCTGTATAAAAATATATGATTTATTGAATAAATATTAAATACATTAGTGAAGAAAGTTCCATCATTTTTTAATATAAATAATTTATTTAAACTCACGCACTCAAATATATTTGAGTAAGAAGCAAGGTATTCGTCACACCTTTATAGTGGTGGAAAAAAAATGTTCTATTATTTATAAAAATGCATAATTTCTTAAAAAAGCCAATTTGAAATATATGAATAAATTTATAATCGTCTAAAAAAACCGCAAATACAAGTTTTAGTCAATCCAAATTATCTGACTCAAAACAGAATCTCAATGAAAATATCAATAGATTGAGCACAAAAATTCGCATCCAGTCAAAATCTTGAATAATTGATCAAAGTTGGTAGTTTCACGGAATCACACTAGAATTTTCTTTGTTACTACTGATAAGAAAATATACATGAGGAGATATGGAGCATATATATTTGCACAAAACCTCAAATATTTCAAATTATACACAACTATCAGAGAAGCAATTGATGAAATAAAGAATGCTTTTATTAGCAACAAATAAACCAATTACTTGATAGCTTCAACATAAACCTTCTCTTTGTACAAGCACCAATCTTGACTGATGCAGAAATGAAAGAACAAATAATGAAAGCAAAACAAAACAAACCAGCTCCCAGCAAGCTTTACTACGGCAGCTGCCACCAGCTTCGGCAGGCGAATCTTCACCGGGGTGCTGGTGCTGGACACAATCAGAAACTACTCGACTAAGATGTGGTCGGAGAGGCCTTGCAGCTCAACTATACCTATACACATATCCTTAAAAACTGGTGAGAGGATATGAACATTCAGAAACGAAGCTTAGCTCTTGAGCTTGCTTTTGTCTAAACATAGCTGTAGAACATCTTCCATTTTCTAGCAGCCACATTGCGTCTAACCAGTATTCTCCACTTGACAACTGCTAGAACCTTGCACCACTTTGTTTTGGGGCTTCCGATCCTGGGGATAAGGAGGCCGGAGTCCGAGGATATGATACTGATTCCATGATTTCCCGGATCAATAAACAGTTGATTCCCCTGCCATGCTGATGATTCAGCCTGAAAAGGATCATCGACTGGTAGATCATCGGTTAACTGCTGAGACCCCACGTAGTTGCTTTCTGAACCCCAACTGCGATGTGCCCCAGTCGAGAACCTGGTTAGAGGATCACTGATAGCAAAACTGTTTCCAAATGTGGTAATGAAGCTAGCTTGTGGAGGACCATGTGAACTTTCCCCAAAGGGGTAGAGACCACTTTCTTGTCCCATATCAGTATGATAAGGTGATGGCATTATTGAACCAACAACATTCATCTCGATTCCATGTTGATCTGTGTACAGCTTCCATGGGTAAGGTAAGTGTGGCAAAATCATAAAAAAGAGACTTTTGGCAATGCAGTATAGGCCATCAATGGAGTAAAATAATGGATAGTTCATTACCTTGACCTTGGAGATTGATGCTGTGGAGACCCGCGTTAGGGTTCGCACAACTCTCAGCCTCTGCATTTCCTAAAAGCATCTGAAAGCCCACAATCGATGGATCAGAAACAGCAATCCACTCAGCCAAATTGTTATAAGCATGCTCTTTCAGTTCTTCCACCAGCCTCTGTTGAAGGAAAAGAGAAGTTATTTGGTGTTTATTTCTTGGGCACTAAATTGAACTACACACTGTCATGATGAAGCCAGATAAAACTGAAATACGAAAAATAATCTGATGGTTAAGTTACCAACCATCTGAAAACTGCTAAGTGTATTTGCAGGATAGCAATTTACTCCATCAAAACAGACTCCAACAAGCTTATGTATGGAGTTGAAAAACAGCACCCCTTGTGTTGTCCTGTACATGTATTTCTCGTCGCCTAAATCACATTTTGTAGCATGCCCAATGATTATGTACCATGTCCTACTCGAGACCTCAAGTATCTACATGGATATCATATGTGATTGGATGGTTAGTGAAAAATATAGGAGTGGTTTACTCCAAACAATCTCTTAGCTAAGAAAGGATCAAGAGACAAGTCTCTTACAGCGCGTAGTCTGGCCTGGTCTCTAGTGCAGAAACTCAAGAAATCTCTGACAGTCATTATCCCAGAATCATTCAGTTTTTTATGGGAGATACCATCCTTGGCTATTTTATCCAAACGCCATACTTCATCATGCAGAGCCGGGGGATAATGCTTCTGGTAAGCTGGAAAACAGATCATTTGTCAGCACATGATGTTCACTGCACGATAATTTTCACAAAAATTCACCGGGTACTACAACATCTACGCATCGATCTATATATATAGCTTCAAGAAATAGCTGATTGGGAAGTCAACATATAGCCAATAGAAATGTTAATTATCAAACTCCTAAAGAAAGAACTGTTACATATACACTTCTTAACAAGAATAAAGCTCTGTAACACAGAAAGATAATAAGTGTTAATGGATAAAAACTTACATTCTCCACGATGATCTTTAACTCTGAAGGCGTTACTAACTGCTTCTCTAATGCTGATATCATTAGAACCTGGCTGTGCTTTTGCACCCAACCGAAATTTTCCACTTCGACTCCACTTTGAATTATCCGTGAAGCTTAAATCACCAATAAACCCAACCCCATTTTTCAAAGTGACAGTCTTCTCCCCAGCCAGTAACGGCCTTTTCCCTTCTCGTGTTTTGACTAATTTGTTGTCAAACTCCTGAGCTGGCCAATCGTCTCGATCATCAGGTCCAAAATCACCATCAAGTACAACAACTGTAACTTTGAGTGATGACAGGGAACTGCACGTTACTATTTGTCTTGAAAAAGAATCGCACAAGACTAATTTAATCGGATTACTGTCCTTTGACAGAAGCCTATTGCCTGTAAACATGGTTTCAGGCAAATTACTAAGAAACTGTAGCTGCAAACTCCTTGATGCATGATATTCCACTTGATTGTAAGAAGGCCTATAATGTTAAAACGTTTGATGAAAAACAGTAAGATTATGCTAGTTGTCAGCATCAACTAACTAAATTGGTCAGAATATAACCGAGCAATTTGTTCCGGCTATATGATGCATAGACAGGAACAAGTCATCCAAAATGTGATTGCATTCAGAATAACAACAATTAAATCTCACCTCATAACTCGGTTGATTGCAAGCTCCACTGACTCTTGAACCTATCAACATAAAAATATATTTTTCAGGTCAAAATAATATCTCCGAATAGCACAGAAGATGCTTGTTCTAATAAAACAGGTCTAAATTTAGAAGGCATCCAACTTCAAACAACATATATAGCCGAATAATACTATGATTGAAAATACAAAAATTATGTAGCGAGTGAATCTAATCCAAGTCAAGATACCGGAACGCACACAGCAGGGAAATACTAGAAAAAAAGAAGTTATAAGCTGGCAACAAGCCTTCATTAAATTCATAACATAGTTAACTAAAAATAAGAAGGATTATTATCGAAATCATCGAACCACTAAGCCATAAGCATAAAGTGTGATTATCTACAGCATGTCTAAAGAGTAAACATAGAAATTCTCAGATTTGGAAAGAGCAAAAGAACATCAAGAAGGAAAATAATTAAATATCATGCATGATCATTTAAAGCATGTCTAAAGAGTAGATATAGGGGTTCAAGATTCCGGAAGAGCACAAACAGCAATAAGAAACAAATAGAATACCATTTTTCTAAGGATAGGTTCCAAACAGGACATAGATTCTTGAACAGTCCGGCCATAACTCAACTCTTTCAATAAACTGCATAAAGCAAATCCAAGAAAACCGAAAATAAGCCAAAACAGGAACCAAGAAAACGATGGTAAATGAATCAATCACACTTATTAGACCTACGTCGACGTGAAATGGCGGCGTTTATTAGGAAGTTCAGATCCTCCCTCGTCCCCCTGCCTGAGCTGGTGTTTCAGTGTCATCAAAAGAGGCAAGATTCTCACAATGGAAAATATAAAAAAATGTTGAAGCAGGTGGCTTTAAACCGTAGGCCGACAATTCCTTTAAATAGAAGATGGGGAGAGCGTTATGGAATGAGGGTAAACTACCTACGAAGCTTCATAAGCACACACAAGTCAAGCTCCATGTAGCAAGAACCCTCCGACCATTTTTCATTATTTTAAAAGGATTAACCCACAACTCCTATGTGCCCTTGTGTTGCATTGATGTTTAACTATGCAGTGTTGCATACATATTTCATATATATATAGAGAGAGAGAGAGACTGAGAGAGAGTTGAGAAGAATGACAAGAATTTGTAACGCATACCATTCAAAGGAACTGAAATAACCGCGTATTTGTGGAAAGGTACTAGAGAGTACAAATGAAGAAAAATTAATATTGTGGAATGTCCAATTATTCAAAAGGCGAACGTCAGAACGTAGAGAGAGAGAGATCAAAACACGCGGATAGATGGATGGTGACATGGTGTTGATGTTGAGAGGTGTAATACGTTGAAGAAAGTGGGAGGAAGGTGCAGATCACGGTGAAAAATATGGGCAGAGGAAAAAAAAGGGAAGGTCAGGGCGTGGACTTACAGAAGTCGTCGTGGACGCTGGGGTTGCTGGTTTTACTCTCAAATCCCGGTCGGTGAGGATTTGATTGCACTGAAACACCAGTTCCATCGTCCCCCTCCTCCACCCAAATTCCTCCCCTTTTCACTTTGATTGACTTCATCATAAATTGCTAAACCTTCAACTCGCCGATTGGGCAATATTGAATTAAATTCTAAGATTTATATGAAAATATTAAAATTGCCAATTTAATCTCTTATACATATGGTGTCTCTCATCACTTCAATTAAATCTCCATGTCAAATTCTTGACCTAATTTCAGAACTAGTGAGCACTTTCTCCAACCTCGCATTCTCTTATGCTCCGATTTCTTCCCCAAATCTGACCAAAATTCATTAATCTATCTCGGGGTTTTTTCGAAAATAGCTACGTGAACAGTAATCTGCCAGGATCAAAACTCACATAGTTTCAAAGCTCATTAATTTGCGTGTGAAAATCGAAAATCTTCCATCACCTCGCTCAATAAATTTGTAACTACTATGCATTGCAAATTTACAATTAGCTGGAGTTTAAGATTTATGTAAATGTACAGAAATTAAAATTTTATTAATATATTTAAATTAATATTTATTTTAGAAAATGAGATTAATTTAGAGAATTACTAACATTATAACTATACAGTTATGTTATAATTAAAAATTGAATTAAAAAATCGGTCGTCCAAAAATATTTGAACCAAATTCAATTTTATTCAAAACCCAATTCCCATACCATAAATAACAACAATCATTGTGTCGTAGTCTCAAGCCACCTAAACACCACATAAGTATTTGTTAAAAAAAATAAAAAACCCCTTAATTTTGAGAAATTTTGGTCACCGAGACCACACAATTGTGTGGTTCCTACATACATTTCTTTTTTATTTTTTAATTATGAACCACTCAAATAAGAAAAAAAACTTGGGTTAGACACGTCTAAACGGTTTATACGGGTTTTATCCTTACCCAAATGGATATTAGATGAGTTTGACTTGGATTCATGAATAAAACCCGCCTAAACCGTTTAGGCATGCCTAACTTGAGACATTCCCATCAAATAGTGATATTTGTCACTTAATTTTCTATTAATATATTACTAAAATTGTTATATCTTTTAAATAATAAAATAAAAAAATAAAATATATACCAAAATTTATAATTTTTTATTCTCTACAAATAGAGTTTAATATTGATATATATATATATATATACTATTCCCTACCAAAATTGTGATATAATATATATAGGACATATATTATTCTCTAATTATATTATTTTGTACCAATGGGATTATTATTATTTTCTTTAAGGAAATATGTATACTATTCTCTACCAAAATTTAAAGTGTATTATTATATATACTATTCTTTAAAATATATTTTTGTGTGTATTATTATTATTTTCTTTAAGGAAATATATTATTCTCTAATATATATATACTATTATCTACCAAAATTTAAAGTGTATTATATATACTATTCTGTAAAATATATTTTTGTGTGTATTATTATATTATATATACTAAGTGGTTGGGTTAGAGTGATGTGGAAGTGAGAGAAACTAATAAAATATAATAAAGGTTGGGTGGTTGATGGTTGAGTCAGTTGTTGATAAACATAGTCTCATGGGAATGATACCAAATATTTGGCAATCATCAAAATCTTTCAAAATGGTGAGTTTTTTTTTTCAATCTCATTATCAAAATTATTACTGTATTTCTTTATTTTATGTTATTTTATAATTATTTCTTATTTATTTTTTATAATAATAAATATTGCTATAATTTTTCAAATATCATAATAAAATTATTATATTAAATCAATCTTTTATATTGTATCTTTGTTTCATGATTTATAAAAGAAATAAGAAAATAAATAAATAATACTCCCTCCGTCCCACTAGAATAGACCCACTTACCGAATTTGGCGTCCCAATTAAATTGGCCACTTTCCAAAAAATGACAACTTTTTCACACACAACAATAAAATATTCATTCCACTAACTCATTCTACACTCACAACTCTTAATTTCCGTGCCGAAAAGAAAGGGGCCTATTAAAATGGGATGGAGGGAGTATTTTTTTAGATAAATTATATTTTTTTATAATTTTTTTTTTGTTTTTTATTATTACATTAATTATTATTTATATAGTGTTTTATTTCTTTTCTAAAACTAAAAAATTAAAAAATCAATCATCAGAATTGAAAATAATTTTCAAACTCGCTTCATAAATGTTGAGGGTGAATTTGTATAGAATACGGAGCCCCGAGAACTAAAGAGAAATATGAATAGGAAATGACATAACGAGACTTGAAAATGACCGAATAACTAACTACAATTATAATGAACTGAATTGTCTATAAAAGAAGTTTTTGATTTGTGAGCTTTGATAGATAAGAATTTTCTCCCAAGATCTGACCGTCCCCCATTCATGACTATGGGGAGATATATATAAGAAATGGCTAACTCTAGGGTTTCCGCACCGTTCTCAATTGTTTGGGTGATGAGGCCGTGAATCTCGGAGCAGCTCGTCAATGTGGTAGTTTTGGTGGCTCCGATATTCCTGTGAAGTAGCCGTTTGATGTGTCCGTTGGTTTCTGCTTGTTGAATGGTTGTGGTAGTGGTTCGAGATCTTCATATCGAACCTCTCCTTAGCTCGTTGGAGCGCGAATAGCCTTGATCGAACTGCTTTGGATGACTATCGAACTGCTTTCCATTCGTACCACTTTTTCGCAGCATCAGCTCGTGGCTCGAACTGGATCTTTCATTCTTATTGGGCCCAGGGCGCTGTTGGGCTTTAGCCTGGTACGTTTATTGGGTCGGGTCAAGTTCGCATCTCCAACAATAGCCCCTTTGACTTGGCTGGTTAGGACTGAGATAGCCTGTCAAGTCAAAAAATAGTGATCGGACTTATATTTGCTTGATTCATTTCCCAGGTTTTGGCCCTTCAGACTACCTCAGGGGTGGTCCGGTTTTATTTCGGGTGCTCATGGACACCTCTCGGCTCGGAGGACCAGTTCCTCTGCAGGGGTCCTCACCCGCGCAGCCCCGGGAAGCTGCTGCGGGTACCGATCACCGCGGTCCCGAATCTACGGTGTGAGTTAGGGCAGTTCGGGTTCTGCCTGTTTTTAACCTTTGGCCACCTAGTGAGCCCCAACGAACTCGGAGGGTTCGGGTTTAGGGTCTTGTTGCAAGATTTTAGGGTGCCTAGCCCCTGATAATTTATTCGAGGTCTCTGAGCCTCTGAGCAGTTCTTTTCGAACTCTTAGCTGGCGAAATACTTGCGCGCATCGGTTTGAATTTTTGGCGGCAAAAGGCCGATGGCAGTTTCGTAATAACCGTGGGCGGTTTGGGTAGTTTCGAGGCAGTTGAAGGGATGCTTGAGTATAACTTCCCATCAACGCGTCATTTGCGTTACTTTTCCCGAAACTTTTCTCTATTTCTCTCTCTTGCGATTTCCGGTGAATCGTTCGCGTCTTTTGGGATTTCCGGCGGTCGATCGTTTTCCAGAGGTTCTTCGGCGCTTCCCCACGTACCAGGTAGTACCTCCCTCTATATTATTTACGCTTTTTCTTCTTTTGTTCAGTGACCCGAGGGTTCTCTAGGGTTCTTGGTTGCTTCCGGGAGTGACGGGCTGACCAGGGCTCTTTCTTTCCCCTTTTATGTTTAGGTTAACCCTTCTTTTTCTTCAAGACCTTGTTTGTTATTCAAGTTATGAGTTCGTCTGATTCTGATTCCCAGAATCGTCGAGGTTCTGAATCCGCGCACTCAACACCTCCTTTCACTCCTTCCCCGGTTAGGGCTCCCGGTGACCGCGTAACTGTAGGACCGGATTGGAATCTAGTTTTTCAGTGCCCCGAGAGGGCTGATGTGGGTACGAGCAGGGTGGATTCAGTTTCGGGCTCCGATCCGGATTTCGCGGACAACAGGGTGTTGTCTGAGGCACTCCAGGGGGTGGAGCGGATGTTGACCGGTGGCGAAGCCAGCGGGTCAGGCCGGACCGCTGATGATGTGGCCGCGGGTCCTGAAGGCGCGACTACCGAGCCTGAGTTGGCTGGAGACTACGTGCTACCGTTGGACTGGCGGACTCATAGGGTGTTGGGTGCTGTGTCGACGGTGACCCGAAGCACTATATCGGCCCTGGCGGAGGTCGTACCGGTTAGGGACGTAAGGTATCGTGTCCCGAGGGCGGAGAATCGTTGCTTCGATCCTCCTGCAGGCTTTGTGGCTTTTTACACTGCAGCGATGGACAATGGCGTCGGACTGCCTGCTCATCCTTTCTTCTCAGAGGTCCTGGCTTCTTACAACCTCTCACCGTTCCAACTGGCCCCGAACTGCTGGTGCCATCTGGTTGGTGTTCTCCTGGTGTAGATGGACCTGGGCCTTGGACTTCCGACAGTTCGAGAGTGGCACTATATGTACCGCTTTAATCAGTGTGCCGACAAGCATTACTACTACTTCACTCGGTGGTCGACGGGGAGATCGACTCTTGTTAAGAAGCCTCCGTCGAATTTGCCCGGATGGTGGAACACCTATTTTTATCTTAAGCTGAACGAGGAGAGGCCTGAATTCCTCAGGCATGGCGGAGTGCCGATTCGTGGGTTCCCGATCTCTTGTTACCGTGATAACTCGTGACTATTTTCGGTGTTATTGAGACTTGTTTTGTTTTCGCAGATCATCCGAGAACTGAGCTTACGCCCGAGGAGCAGGTTCACGTGGATAGAGCCTACGACGTTTCCGTCGAGGACAAGGAGTGGCCGATTGTTCAAAACGGCCGATTCGTGACTGCAACCACCCTACTCAACCGTCAAGGAGTTCTCACTGAGTTGCCTGTAGAGATGACCCGCCGACGCCCCCAAGTCCCTCCGGAGCAGGTAGCCAGGGCCCTCCGCGAAAAGAAGAGGGCACGTGATGTGGAAGAGGCTCGTCGTCGCTCTGCGAACCCTCCGAAGCGTCTTAACGCAGAGCCCGAGCGTCCAGTTCCTCCGCCGCCTCCTGATAAGCTCATTTTTCTACTCACTTATCGCATTGTTTTTCTTTTCTTTTATGCATTTTAGCTTGTTTTCTTGAATAAACTGAGCATGAGTATATATTATTGGGTATTATGCTTGCCATGGTAAGATTTCGCAGGTTTTAGGCCAAATCCAATGAAGAACCCGTACCGAAAGCAGCAGATGTTCAAAGAAACAGTCACTACTTCTTCCACCGTTGTAATCTGAGCTAATGGAGCATTTCATTTGAAATATCTTTTAATTAGCTTTCCAACGCAACTGGAATCGGATCAATCGGAGTTTGGATGCAAAAGTTATGGCCAAAACTGTGAGACTGCGCAGAAGGGTCGGAAGTGGTGAAAACGTCTCTGTTTCGACCGAAATCAAAGCCATCTCGACCGAGCCGAATTCTCCATCTCGGCCGTGGCAAGGGCCATCTCGGCCGAGACAGACTATTTTGGCGAGATTTTGCGGGATTTTCACATATTTTGGGCGAGAATTGCTTGGGGAACAAGATATACATCAATTTGGAAGCAATAAATCATACCTTTTGAAGATATGCATCCAAGGTCTCAACCCTACTACTATATAAACTCTTCAATAGCTCAGAATTATGACCCCTTTAGTTTTAAAAAACCTTCTTTTTAGTTTTTATCTTCTTCCCCTTTTACAGTTTTTACATCTTTATTTTCTGTTTTCTTTAGAATTCCTCTTTACTTTTTGTTGAACCTTTACTTTTTAATGC
>JAPKLW010000657.1:86616-109118 GCA_026898455.1 Plectranthus barbatus
TCGTATGACTTGCTTGATAAATTTATCCTGCAAAACGTAGTGATGAGGGTGGGCGGCGCTATGGCGTCGCCCCTCCGATGCTTAAGTTAGTAATCATATTAGGAAAATAGGTAAACAATAAAGAAAAATAGGGCGAAGTTGGGAAACATTATCTGAGGTGGATTCAGGCCATTCTTCATCGTCGAGGCCTTCTATAGTGGGTCGTGCGAACCTGTCAGTAAATTCGTGAGGGGTTGGGCGATGCCGAAGCATCGCCCCTCCGACGCTCAAGTCAGTGTAAGTTTAAAAAAGTTAATGGGTATTGAAATTGCAAGGATAGGGTTTTAGAAGAGCGTATCTGGGAGGTCCAGTTCATCGACCTCGTTCCTTTAGAAGTAGTACTTCTTTAGGTGTTTTACGTTCCAGCTGTTTCCGATCTCTCTCCCGCCGTGATCCTCTAGATGGTAGGCACCTCGACCTACAACTCTGGTGACCTTGTAGGGACCTTCCCATGTCGGTGCGAGTTTCCCTTGGCTCTTATCCTTGGTGTTCTGAAAGACTTTTCTGAGCACCCAGTCTCCTTCCCTGAAGGTGTGCATACGGACCTTTTTGTTGAAGAACTTTTCGACCTGCATTCTTCTCTGGGCCAAGCTTAGTAGTGCCTGATCTCTCTGCTCGTCGATGAACTCCAGGTTTCTTATCAATTTCTAACTGTTCTCTGCCTCCTGGCAGGTTTGTACCCGTATACTGCCACCTCGAACTTCCGCTGGGATAACTGCTTCTTCCCCGTAGGCGAGTGCAAATGGCGAACTTCCAGTTGAAGTTCTGGGGGTGGTCTGATATGCCCATAGGACTCCAGGGAGTTCCTCTACCCAGTTCCTTTTATGAGTTTCGAGCCTTTTCTTCATTGTGGCCATGATCGTCTTGTTTGTCGATTCGGCCTGTCCGTTCGCCTCGGGATACCTTGGTGTGGAAAATACCAATTTGATGTTGTACTGGTCACAGAATTCTTGTACTCTTCGTCCCGTAAACTGAGTTCCGTTGTCTGTCCTTATCTCTTTTGGCACCCCGAATCTGCATAGGATGTGAGTCCACAAGAACTTGATCACCTCCTGTTCTCTTACGTTGGCAAAAGCTTCAGCTTCGACCCACTTCGTGAAGTAGTCGGTGGCTACCAAAATATATTCTTTTTGCCTGACTTCCTTCGGCAACTTCCCCACTATGTCCATCCCCCAAGCCATGAAGGGCCAGGCCGCGATCGTGGCGTGGAGTGGTTCTGCATGGCTTTGGTTAGTTACTTCGAACCTTTGACAGGCCTCGCAACTTCGCACGTAGTCTATGGCGTCTTTCCGTAGTGTAGGCCAATAGAACCCAGCGAATATGACTTTGTGTGCCAATGGTGGAGCCCCTTGGTGGCTTCCGCAGTCTCCTTCGTGTATCTCCATGAGGATGGCTTGCCCTGCGGCGGGCTCGAGACATTTGAGTAGTGGCCCTTCGACAGACCTCCTATATAAACTTTCTTTATAGATAGTGTACTTGGCTGCTGCTCGGGTAATGCGCACGGCCGCTGTTCTATCTGCTGATAGGATGCCGTTCGCGAGGTATTTCATGATCAGTTCTGTCCATGGTTTGCCGATTGTAATGTCCAAGACTTCGACGACCTTGGGCGTGACCGGCTCTTCAGCCCAAGATATGACGATGGGCTTGCATTGCCTTGTTGGTTTGGTGGAGGCTAGGTTCGCTAGCGCGTCGGCCTCTGCATTTTCTTCTCGTGCGATGTGCTTAATTTTGCATTCGTCGAACTCTTTCCTCACGTCTCGTGCCAGGTCATGATATTTTTGGAGTCGGGGCTCTTTGACTTGGAAGTGATCTTCCATTTGCATCACCACTAATTGTGAGTCCCCGTGTACTTGGAGGCGTCGAGCCCCCAGTTCTTTTGCAAGCTGCATACCTCGAACTAATGCTTCATACTCAGTCTCGTTATTGGTTGCCTCAAAATTTACCCGAATGGCTCTTTCAAACATTTCTCCCCATGGGCTTAGTAGCCTAATGCCTGCTCCGTTACCGTGTATATTACTCGATCCATCTACTTGGAGAATCCATGGCTCCTTCGCCGATTCGCCAACCTCTAAGCTTGCGATTTCTTTCTCTGCATCCATTTGAAGTCCCGATGTAAACTATGCTACAAAATCTGTCAGCACTTGTGATTTGATCGTTGTTCGAGGCTCAAAACTGAGGCCGTAGCCCCCTACTTCTACTGCCCACTTCAACAATCTGCCTGACATGCTGGGTTTTGAAAACACCGTTCATAGTGGATAGGACGTCACTACTTTGATGGGGTACGACTCGAAGTAGGGTCGCAGCTTCCTTGTCGCTACTACTAGAGCTAGTGCTAGCTTTCTCCAGTGCCGTGTATCTTGTTTTTGCGTCAAGTAGCGGTTTGCTTGCATAGTGCACGGGATGTAGTTTCCCTGCCACTTCTTTGACCAGGACTGCCGCAAGGGCGTGCTCGGACACGGACAGGTAGAGTAGGAGAGTCTCTTCTTTTTCGGGTTTGCTCAATAGCGGCGGACTGGCCAGATAGTCTTTTAAGCGTTCAAGTGCCTTCGCGCACACTTCTGTCCACTCGAACTTCTTCCCTTTTCAGAGCACTTGGAAGAACTCGTGAGTTCGATCGGAGTATCTTGAAATGAAACGGCTGAGAGCCGCCAATCTGCCCGTGAGTTTCTGAACCTCTTTCGGACTTCTAGGATGCGCGATCTCCTTGACTGCCCTTATCTGTGATGGGTCAGCTTCGATTCCTCGACTGGTCACTACGTGGCCCAGGAATTTCCCGGAGCCCACCCCGAAGGTGCACTTCGTCGGATTCAATTTCATTTTGTATTTGTTGAGCACCTCGAAGGTTTGCCGTAGATGGTGTACATGGTCCTTTGCGTCTTTGGACTTTACCAGCATGTCATCTATGTAAACCTCCATTGTTTTTCCTATAAGTGGCTCGAACATCTTGTTAACAAGCCTCTGATAAGTGGATCCCGCGTTCTTGAGACCGAATGACATGACTTTGTAGCAGTATATTCCTTTATTCGTCATGAAGGCGGTTTTCTCTTGGTCTTCGGGATGCATCAGAATCTGGTTATATCCCAAGAATGCGTCCATGAAACTCAGCAGCTTATGTCCCGCAGTTGCATCAACGATGTAGTCGATATGAGGCAGTGGGTATGGATCTTTGGGACACGTTCTGTTTAAGTCTGTGTAGTCTACGCATACACGATTCTTCCCGTTCTTTTTCTTGACTACCACGACATTGGCGAGCCATGTCGGATACTTCATTTCTCTTACGGACCCAACGTCCAACAGCTTCTGTACTTCTTCATTGATTGCCTCATTTTTCTCGGCCAGGAACTTTCTTCTCCTTTGTTCTATGGGTCGGTGGTTCGGATCGACCTGTAGTTTATGCGTCATGACTTCTGGATCGATTCCTACCATATCCCTGTGTGACCATGCGAAAGTAGTTCGCTCAGAGCTGAGGAATTCAATTAGCTGGTTTCGAACTACTGGTTCAAACCCGGCACCAATGTTTGTCTTTTTATTTGGGTCTGTAGGGTCAAGCTCGACTTCCTCTGTTTCTTCTGATTCTCCTGCTGGAGGTAATGGCTCGCTCCTAGCAAAGTGCTGCTGGGCGCATACTGCCTTAAAGCTTGCATAATAGCATTCCTTAGCGGCATTTTGTTCACCTCGAATCGTGCAAACTCCCCTTGCGGTCGGGAACTTGACCACTTGATGGGAGGTTGATGGAACAACCTTCAGCTGATGTAACCATGGTCGGCCTAGCAGGGCATTGTAAGCGCTGGGAGCGTCGACGACCATGAACGACACATCGTAATGTGTCCCGCCGCAATAGGTCGGTAACACCACTGTCCCAACGGTCATTTGGATACCCCCGTTGAACCCGATCAGCAGGGTCTGTGACCGCAGAACCTTCTCCTCGGGGATCTTCATCTCTCTTAACGCATGCATAAACAGGATGTTTGCGAAACTCCCGTTATCGACCAGGATCCTCTTCACGAGGCAGTTCGATATCAATAGTGATATTACTAGGGCGTCGTCATGGGGATGGCTGAGCCCTGGCACCTCTTCACTTGTGAATTCAATCGGATGGTGAGCCGGGTTTTTGCGTGGGGCAATAGCCTCCTCGCGAGTCAGTCGTCTGGCTTTCTTGGCGGCAGATCTTGAGATTCCGCTGATTTCTGATCCCCCGGTGATACAGTTGATGGTCCGGACCAGAACTGGGGGTTTGTTTGTATCCGTCTTCGAGGGTCCTGACTCTTCAGCCTGCTTGTCTCGAGCCCAAGTCCGCTTTCCTCGGTCCGACAAGTATTCGGAGAGGAAACCCTTCTTTAAAAGTTCGACCACCTCGAGGCGTAGGGCCCAGCAGTCCGCGGTGGTATGTCCATGGTCATTGTGGAATTCACAGAATTTCTGCGCATCACGCGAGGCAGGGTCGGCCTTCATATTTTGAGGCCATTTCACCTTCTCAGGCTTTTTTCGAAGCACATTCTGAATTAGATCGGCGGGGGCGATCGAAAGTGTATATTTCGGGACATATGGGCCGAGGTGGTTGACCTGCGGTGGTTTGTTATAGGGGTGCGGCCTAGGAGGGCGCCTATCCCGCTGTTCCCGTCGGCCCTCTTCTCGTACGCTAGGCCTCCCGCTGCTACGGCGTGCTCGCCGGTAGGGCTCATCTTCCTCCCACTTGATGAGTACCCATGCGCGGTTCAGAGCGTCATCCATCATCTGGCAGGGGTAGATGGAGAGTTCGCGATATAAGTCAGAATCCACGTCAAGACCCTTCGTGAAGGCTCGCACGGCAGTGCTGTTTGGGCAATTGGGCACCGCAACCAACTCCTTGTTAAATCGGGACAGGTATGCCCTCAGGGATTCGCCCCGTCTCTGGATCACTGTATAGAGGTCATCCGGGTGCTTGTCAAGGCGTCTGCTGCTTGAGTACTGACGTAGAAACAGTTGGTGCAACTCTGCAAATGTGGAGATCGAGCTAGGGGGCAGATTGATGAACCACTGAAGGGCGGGCCACGTCAAGCTCGATCCGAAGCTTTTACACATACAGGCTTCCATCAGAGCTCCTGGAATTGCTAGTGCCAACATCTTCTGCCGATATACAGCGATGTGATTCTCTGGATCTGCAGTTCCATCATAAAGGTTGAAGCTAGGCGGGGCGAACCTAGGTGGCAGTTCGGCTTCGGCGATATTCGGCGAAAAAGGGGACTCCGCGTAGCTCTCGTGAGGAATTGTCTTTTCCGGCGCTGGGAGTCCTGGGATTTTGGAGAGTAAGGACTCGAAATAGTCGAGCCTTTGTTCGAACCACCGCTCGATCTGCTGGATAGCTTGCAATTCCGGCCGGCTCAGTTGACCGGTTTGGTTTCCAAAATCGGGCCGGGGGGTTATTGGGTTCTCCGGGGTCCTCTCGGTGAACCTCCCTTCAGTACGATCGAACTCTGATTCCAGATTCCTTGTGGAATTCATTTCTACGCTTTGAGGCTCCTCGATGATTGGTGGCTTACTGCTACTTTGCAATTGCAGTCTTCAATTTTCTCTTTCGAGGAGTTCGTTCCTCCTCGCCATCTCTTCTATCGCGTTCCGCGCATTGTGCACCTGTGTCACCAGCCTCGATACATGTGGATCTGCCAGAATATTTGGTGGCGGCGACGGGAATGTCAGTTCCCCAAGTGGTGTGGCGTCGAATGCCTTCATCAGATCGTCGACTGTCCCCTCTAAACCAGGAAGGCGCGGGACTCCGCTGCCGGTCTGGGAGATTCGCCCTTTTCCAGGTGCCACTGAAGTGCCCCGTCCCGTTCTCGGGTTAGATCCTCTTCCTTGGCCCTCTGGTGGGGCAACCTTCTTGCCATCGATTTTGGTGGTGCAGATTTTGCCTGGATCGTCTGCCATTTCCTGCGGAAGAAAAATACGAAAAATTTTTGTTCCCGAGGCCCCATGGTGGGCGCCAAACTGTTGAGGGTGAATTTGTATAGAATACGGAGCCCCGAGAACTAAAGAGAAATATGAATAGGAAATGACATAACGAGACTTAAAAATGACCTAATAACTAACTACAATTATAATGAACTGAATTGACTATAAAAGAAGTTTTTGATTTATGAGCTTTGATAGATAAGAATTTTCTCCCAAGATCTGACCGTCCCCCGTTCATGACTATGGGGAGATATATATAAGAAATGGCTAGCTCTAGGGTTTCCACGCCGTTCTCAACTGTTTGGGTGATGAGGTCGTGAATCTCGGAGCAGCTCGTCAACGTGGTAGTTTTGGTGGCTCCGATATTCCTGTGAAGTAGCCGTTTGATGTGTCTGTTGGATTCTGATTGTTGAATGGTTGTGGTAGTGGTTTGAGATCTTCATATCGAACCTCTCCTTAGCTCGTTGGAGCGCGAATAGCCTTGATCGAACTGCTTTGGATGACTGTCGAACTGCTTTCCATTCGTACCACTTTTTCGCAGCATCAGCTCGTGGCTCGAACTGGATCTTTCATTCTTATTGGGTCCAGGGCGCTGTTGGGCTTTAGCCTGGTACGTTTACTGGGCCGGGTCAAGTTCGCATCTCCAATAATAAACAAAACATCATAATTGAGTGATTACCAAATCCAAACTCATATCAATTATTTTCACTGTCAAACTCATACCCATGAACAATTAAATAAAACAACCTCATAGATTTTTAAATTAAAATGACACTTTTAATATTTTACAACATAATAAATAGGATTCATAGTATATATTTATAATTCAATATTTAACAATAAAACTTACGGAATAAAAATTATAAATAATAATATATTTTAAATATTTAAAAATAATAAATATTTATTAGGTTTGCTCATTTTAGTTTCGATCGAACCTAAAATCGCATATATTGAAATACTTGGATTCGATTCCAAGATTTCAAACCAAATAAAAAATAGAACTCTATTCTTTCACCAAAAATAATTATATAAATATTAAAAAGAAGTGTTCGATTTGGCTATTTGGCGGGCGAAATATTGGCCAAACCAATAAGTATGATTTCAAATTTTAACAGATTAAACCAACTAAATAATTATTTCAAACTAAACCGTACCTATCGATTTAGAAAAATATTCGACCAATAGTGCAATGAATGAGATTTGTATTTTAACCATTTTGAATATCAAGAATGATGCAAAAAATAAAATTAATTTAAATATAAAGTTGCTTGCCATTTATTATAAATCGAAAAAAGATGTTAAATAAATGAGGTTGTGATTGCGCTAAAGAAGAAAATAGAAGTTGATTTATAAATTTGCAATTCAAAATAATATAAATCTGGATATATTATATATGAATATAATTAATATTTTAGATGCTTATCAAATAATATTTAATAAGAATTATTATATTTAAATGATTTTATAGTATATATGACTTAGTCTGGTCCAATTCACTTTTCTCAAACCGAGAGAATTAATTTGGTTTACACACTCCTAACTGCTAATAACTAATAAGCATTCTAGATTTACAAAATTTTGTTTTTATTCGAATAAAAATCATCCAAATCTTTGCTTCAATTTTTGATTGATGGTTCAATTATGCACAGTTGTTATGAATACTACCAAACTATTGGATGACATCACCCGTAATGACACTTGAATAGTTAAGTAAGCGATTTTATTATCATACATAACGTATTTAAATTCTATAATGTTTTAGAAAAAAAACCGATTATAGATAATAAAAAAAACACAAACAAACTAATTAATTAAAAGGGTAAATAAGGAAAAGAGTGAAAACACAAAATACCCATTTACACAAATTGACATTTAAAAAATATTTAATTCTTATAATACATATAAAAAATACCCAAAAGTACACTTTTCTGTTAAAATAATGTGTCAGTGCACTTTTTTCAAACAACAATGGATATTGATTTAATTTTTATTAGTTTTATGATTTAAATATTATTTGGATGTTATAAAAAATTCGAATTAGAAAATATTCATGATTTAAGTTTTTGAAAAAAAAATTTAATAAAATCCGAAACAGACCCGGATCCGACCCCAATTGGAATAAATTTTGGAACCGAATCAGCTTCTTTGTTAATGAAACCAACCCGATTCCGATCAGACCCGGACCCGTTCTTCTCACTCAAAACCGGCCGAAACCGACCCGTTTATCCAAAATGGTCCCAGGTCGAAATCGATGTCGACGAAACCGACTCGAAATCGACCGATTCCGACCCGATAAAATTTTGAATATTTTATTATGTTATACACGTGAAATCCCAAAATTTTTCCCCATTTACTCCTGTCGGCTTCGGTCCCCCCTCCCTTTCCCTTTCATAGGCGAATCCGACCACCTTCTTCCAACAGCTGTTTCGATTTGCTATTTGGTGATGGACGAAAATATTCAACCAGTAGGCTTGAATCCGACTCCCCTACCCATTTTGATTTTTCTAGATTTCGTCGGTTATTTTTGCGAAAGATAGAACAATTTTTGGTAGAAATTTTTGTTTAGTCGAATGTTTGGATGTATAGGATGGAATGGATGTATGTTAGATTTGAATAATTTACATGTTTGGGTGAATAGGATGGAATGAGTGTATGTTGGATTTGATGCATGAATAATTTACATGTTTGTTATGAATTATGTTGAATGGAAAATGTTTAAGTTTGTTAAATTATTTTTTGTTGCAACTACATTTTTACATCGATTCAATGTTTGGGAATTGTGGAATTGTGAATTTGTTTCAATTGTGGAATTTCGTTTTTGAATTTGTTTAATTTTTCAATTTGTTTTGAATTTTTATAAATTAAAATATGATGAATAATTGATAATTGTTTTTTTTTTTTTTTGCGTTTGATTTGTGCAGCCACAGTGGATTAGACCTTCTTTTCGTGGTCTAATTACTAAAGTGAACTTATACACTAAAGTGACCACTTTGGATACTATTAGTGATACATTATATTCAATAGGGGGTCAAGGGTTGCTTAATAAATTTATTAATGGGCCGTTCGGTAAGTTATTAATTTGGAAAAATAATAGTCCTAGTGCATCGCAACCATTAGTAGAGCTATTAGGCTATCAAATTACTAGTGAATCCCCTAATGCTTTATGATTTTGTATTAATGGGTAGATTGTAGAATTTGGAGTGTCTGAATTTTCATTAGTTACATGATTTGTTTTTGGTTATAGTGCTTTTGATCCTTGTGCCGATCATGATCATTCTAGCACTTCTGTTTTTTCGTACAGTTTGTGGGGGTAAGAATCTTAGTGCTAGAGATTTATTGATGATTTTTAGGGATAAAAAAATAGAACGCACTAATTAGGATTTATACTTAAGGGTGGCTAATATATTAGCAGCGTGGAATTTTGCTTTAAGACTTTCTGAAAAATGAAAGATTGAGAGTTCGGTATATGTTCTGGTTGAGGATTTGGGTAGGTGGGGTTCATTTCCATAGGGGGCATATGTTTTTCAGTGTTTATGTTACTATTTAGACCTTGCCCCCACCAGGGCAGATGGAATCAGTGGAGTGAACTTTACTTTAGGCGGACCCATTTGGGCGTTACAGGTATAATTTAATTTTGTTAATTAATTCTTACCCCCACAAGAGTGTAATTTTTTATGTTTTTTTTTGTAGGTGTGGGCCTATGAGGCCATTGCTAAGTTGGGTCTTGCATGCGCTATTCTGTGAAGGCCTAATGCACTCCCTCGATTTGTCATGCAAATATACATTTATTATAATGAAGAAATAAGCATATACCTGATAACCAAACATGACAATTTACTGATTGTACAGGACCCTATCTGGACAACTTCATTTCGTATGACCATTTGATCTACATATACTGCACCGTTTAGCGGCGCGATGCCTGCTGGTAGAAGATTGAGCATGCTCTGTACCGGATGGACGTCGACTGTTTCTTGGGCGACCTGCTTGACATGTTATTGGAGGCAAAACTAATAGTGATGTTGGTTTCGATGAAACATCCCATTCATCTTGAGGGGGGAGAGGATTAATAATCCCACCATATATCGCACGCCAAGTCTCAGTCTTGTAGTAGGGTTAAATGTAGTCATACAGATTCTCGCCATTTTCCCTAAGAAACAAAATTGCAAACTATTAGAGGTTATAATTGAAAACAAAATACTGATATACTTCATACTGAATTGTAGCTGCTGCATGAGCGCACGACATGAGATCGAGTTGAAACTCTTGACAGTCAAAATGAGATTGCAGATCCACATTCCAAGACCGAGTTCCGTCATTGACCTTGAAGGCATGTTGAGATGTGGAAACAACATTGTATGTGTATAATTTCTCCACCAAAGGTGCCATTTTCGCTACAGCTTCCTCAGTTAACTCATCAATTCGATTAGCAGCCTTAGCTTGTCTCTGATCAAACCACTGTTCTACAATACTCCTATAAGTTTCAATGAGCGAGCATATTGGCAAACGTCGAGCATCCAGTAATCTTGCATTAAACACCTCGGCTGCGTTTGAAGTCAAGAAACTATACCGACGGATTGAACACTTTGATTTTGCCCACTTTTTAGGCCCTACATCGATTAGCTTGTTGTAGGCTGTCACATTGGAATATTTAATTTGATCCATAACCTGCTTAAATATCCCCGAACGGTAGGCATACACAACAAGATGGTACAGCGGAACTATGTTGGGACGGAAGCTAGTCAATTTGTTCTATATATGATAAAAACAAAGTCCGTGTGCGGTACCTGGATATACTACGCTCATAGCATTCGAAATGCTGATGTGCTGGTCGGAGACAATCAATAACTGATCGTTGCTGCCAAAAGCCATCCTGAGTCGAGTCATAAACCAGATCCAAGACTTATCATTCTCTATCGGGCCAACACCTATCGCCAGTGGGAAGACCTACTCATTGCCATCTTCGGTAACATCAACAAATAAAACTCCTTTGTTTCTTCCCTTCAGATGGGTGGCATGAACAACAATAACTTGTCTTAATAAATACTCGAAAGCAGCTCGTGAAACACCGAGGGCCACAAATAAGTGTCGGAAATGTCCATCAGGTGCAATATCAAGATCTATGATCATCCCGCCATTGCACTGCTTAAGTACATAGAGGTATTGCGGGAGCATCTTGAATGAATCTTCGACACCGTCATATAACATAGAAATGACTGCATTCTGAGATTTGAGTGCAACACCATAACTTGTCCGGATGCCAAAAGTTCATTGCAGTTCAGCCATAATCTCCCTCAGTTTGATTAGTGAGCCTTGGCCACGCATCTTTCTCGCTAAATAAGTGGCCACAACTTTAGAACGAACATTCCGTGATCCAGTTCCAGCAAGATTCAACCTACAATTATAATCTGGTACGAACTTGCGTACAGTCCAACACTTAGCTTTGCAAGTCGCACGTATAACAAAAGAACAACTCTCTTCTTGTTTGCACTTGTACTCAACACAAGTACTATCAAACTGTGTCACGTTAAATTTTTGTCTCTGTTCTATATGCCAAAGACCAACAGCGATGAACAAATCATCTCTACTCCAAAACATGGCACCCTGTGACAACTCCTGATCCAGAATGGCAGCGACATCTTGCAGGTTGGGTGAATCAGATGTATCCAATGGAATCATTGGAAGTAACCAATTATTTAGTTGAACTTCCAAGCCTTCTGATAGAGGATGAGTCGACAAAAGATTTGAAAAAAAGCACTCACACCTCCGACTGATTGCACCCATGCAGAAAATTCTGCCACAGTACATTGTATGGGTGAGCATTCGGTTATTCGATTCGATTTTGACCGGTAAAATAACCGAATTTTAATATCAATTTAATAAATTAATAAAATAAAAAAACAAAATGAAAATTATATATATTTATATTAATATATATATTAAAAATATATTTTAGATATATATATATATATATTATATTTATTAATAATATATATATAAATTTTGTTATTCGGTTATTCCGGTCCGGAAAAAAAAATAACCGAACCGAACCAAAAATTGAAATAACCGAACAAAAATAATCAAAAAATTTTCGGTTTGGTTCGGCTATCGATTTTTTCAGTTTCTTGCTCACCCCTAGTACATTGCATCAATGAATTGTTGAAGTATTCATTCTCTGACTCTGATTGCGCCTCCTCAACATCATCTCCTTCATCAGGCTGCACGCCATCATCAGACTCCACGACACCACCCTCGTTTAAGTCAGGATCCTCGTTTAAATCAGGAATATGTGAACTCCCGCTTGCACCTTCAAAAGGTTGATAAAAAAACATTGAAGAATCAAACCTTTGAAGGTCCTCCAAACTTGGACTGAAACTAGCATGCGGTGGTGGGCTGAATGAAGATATGAACGGTCTGTAAGGGGATACATCCCGTTGTGAACTCCCACCACCAGTGTTGATTATATTATTCATAATAACATAAATATTTGGCTCCGAATAAAGAGAAAAAGGCTGTTGGAGATCAACATCCGTATCCAACAAAGATCTTACAATTCGTCCACTTCGACTTTGGGATGTATAATAGATATTATACTCACCTAGAATGTTTTCTAAATCGAAAATCAACCGGATGTTGCTTCTTAATGCATGTCTTGAAAGATTGGTCGTTGGTAAGTAAACCAACCTTTCTTCTCCACCAATGTAATTGCACAATTCATCCAATTGGCCATTATAGTGAACGAATATAGAGCACCAATTCTCCATATTAAAAAAATGAAGAAAAATGTTTTCAAAGTAAGAAAGAGTGAGATGAAAGAATATTGAGAGCAATTGCTTAATTTCAAGTGTGTATGCTAGTCTGCATATGATTTCGATCATATAAAGAAAAAAAATCAATTATTTATCTGACTTGAATGGATTGATCAATAACAGTACTTTGCAACCACTCTCTGCAATTCATTGTACGAGTAAATTTCATTCACTCATCTAGTCAAAAATAAAATTATTGTCATGCATACTATTCATGTCAGCATACTTTATGAATTATTTTGACCATATTTCATGTATAAAGTAGGGAAATATAATGTAGATCAGACAATAATTGAAGTTTTGAAATAAAAAATAAAAATTACGGTTCAGATCGAAATCGACCCGAGACCGACCCGGTTCAGACCGGTGTCGGAATCACAGGCATTTTTTACCAAAAAATCGATGTGGGTTGGTCTCGGGTCGGTTTCCTTTCTCGGAACCGACCCGGTTCTTTCTTAGTCTGTTCGGAGCGGAGCCGGTTCAGACGTGATTCTGAATCCGACTTATTATATTTATCTTTTTTTTGCTGTTAATTAAAATTTTAATATAAAATATATTAAATATACATTTTAGGCAATTTTCTCATAATCATCACACCAATAATTGCATTGGATACCCATATAAAACAAATTCCAATGTAAAAATTGTACTTTTGGGTATTTTAGATATGTGTTATAAGAATTGGATATTTTCATGATGTGTTATAGCAAAATGGGTATTGCAAATTATTTCCACTAAGGAAAATACCTTCAATTATTGGCGTTTTCGAGAAAATACCTCAATCTATTTTTATTAGTTAAATATATCATAATATTTACTTCCGTTTATAAATTATACTCTGATCTATTGATATTTTTGGGAAAATATCTCAATGTATTATTATTAGTTAGAAATAACCCAATCTTTAATTTTATTAATGAATTGTACCAAAATGAGAAATATTATTGACTCACACAAAAATGACAGTCAAAAAACAACTATGTTCGTCCGTGTTAAATTTAATGTACTAAACGATTAATATTTGCTATATATTCAAATGCATTTATCTTCTGAAAAATATTTAAACTTCATGTTATGCTCTTTGTTTTTTCATTTGGTTGATATAATGTATAACTTTTGTGCATATTGCTTAATTTCTTTATTTTTTTTCTCTCATCGTGTGTTTTGACGTGTGATCTTGTATTGAAATGCATGTGCCTCTGTTTGGATTGGAGGTTTAAAAACAAAACAAAACAATAAGTTTTAAATACTTTTCAGAAGATAAATGTATTTGAATATATAGCAAATATTGATTGTTTATTATATTAAATTTAACACGGACGAAGATAGTTGTTTTAACTGTCATCTTTGTGTGAGCTAATAATATTAATCGTTTTGGTATAATTTGTAAATGAAATTAAAAATTGAGGTATTTGTAATTAATAATAATAAATTAGGGTATTTTCCAATAAATATTAAAATATCATAGTGTTATTCATAAATGGAAGTAAAAATTAAGTATTTTTAATTAATACAAATAAATTAAAATATTTTCCAAAAATGACAATAATTTAGGATATTTATCTAATTAAAATTCAATTGTTAACTGTTGCATTAATAATTTATTCTCCATTCAAACCGACCTAAAAATAGATAAAAGACTTCAAAAATATATAGAAGAAAGAATTACCACGCAAGTTCTTCCTTCTGAAGCGAATTTTCTAAGAAACTCACAAGTCTTTCTTAGGTTCTTGGAAATTTAACTTAATTTTACTTTTAGCCTCCTAATAAATAGGTTAACATGGATCCCTAATTTAGCTGCACATACGAAACGAGATTTACGCATATTAAAACTTGATCACATGTTACAAATAAAGTTGGTATTCAATATAAATGAATTTAGGGTTTTTTAAATTGATCACTTTTTCCATTTTATGTCTGTCCCGCGGAATCAGTCTCATTTTCTAAAATAGAAAAAAAATTTCCTTACATCAATAAAATATTAATTTCACTACACTCACAAACATTAGTAACTGTGCTAAAAGCAAATGAGACTAATGACCCGGGATAGAGAGAGTATTTAAAAAAGGCAAAAACTTGCGTTCGGTAGGCCTAAACGGTTTAGGCGGGATTTATCCTACCCAAATGGGTTGACCCATCCCAAATAGGGTTTATTAATCCCCAATTAGGGTATATTATATGACTTTGGGCTTGGATTAATGGATAAAACCCGCCTAAATCGTTTAGGCCTGCCTAACCCAAGACCTTCCCTTTAAAAAATTATTTTTATTCATAATATGTAGAACAAAAAAATTGAGTTTAAGCATAACATATATAATAGGAAAAAAATGATAGATATTTACTCTATGCAAAACTAGTACTACACTTTTTACGGATTTTATTTTGTAAGATAAATATAATCAGTCGATTTCATATAATACTTAAAAAATCGCCATATTATGGGTAATTCAGAAATAGAGGAGATAGAAGCCATAAAAACAATCGATTTAATTTTATGCTAATAGACAGTCATAAAACAATAGACCAATATTTGCAATAATAGATCGATTTATGATCAAAATAATTGATCAATGTTTGTGTTAATTTACTAATTTATATAAATTGATTTATTTTCAGCAAAAATTAATCAATGACAAATTTTCAGATGAGACGGTCTCACTATTTTTATTGTGAGACGAATTTAATGATGTATTTTAATTCATTGAAATAATGTATTTTCTTATTGCAAATGATATATTTCTTTGTTGCAAATAATATAATTTTTTACAGTTAAAAAATAATATATTAAAAAATAAAATGATGTATTTATCTTATTGAAATGATGTATTAAGGTCCGTCTCACAATAAATCTTTGTATTTTTGTAGCATTTAAGATGGATTGACTCTGAGTTAGACTGCTAGCTTAGCATAGCTTTGTACTTAGAAATTTTTTGTAAAACTTAGATATTTTTCCTCTTAATTCAGCTAGTGATAGTAAGCTTTGATCGCACCAAAAATGGGGAAATTGTTAGGAAATTATTCCTAAATCTCCCTTAGGATCGTATTGTAAAAGGTTTTGTTGAATCAAACCTTAGTAGATTGGTCGATCAATTGCTGAATTCTAGTATAGTCTAGCAACTCTTGTAATGTCCTGTATAGGCTAAGTATCAAGTTGTAATAGATTAGACTGCTAGAATCACTCCTAGCAGGTTGTGGATGCTAAAGATATTAGCAGACGAGGATGACTGCTAGAGATAATAGCAGTCAAGTGCTAAGGAGATAGCAATCCAATGTCAAAGGAAGAGACTACTAGAATCAAGTGCTTAGCAGTCGGAAGAACAAGTAGCAGAATGCTAGAAGGAGATTAGCATTTGCTAAGAGCAAAGTATAGCGGAATGATGAAGGAGTCAGCATTCGCTAGCATGTAGCAGATTGCTAAAAGCGATAGCAATCCAGAGTCAAAGGAATCAAGTGCTAAACATGAGCAACTGCTGAGCAGTCAGTAGTCCGATACATTGTCTAGCAGATTGCTAGAAAGGCTTAGCAGATCGTTCCGAGAAGGCTTAGCAAGGCGAGATAGCTAACAACGACTGCTACACTACCGTTCTGACAGACCTACACACAAAGGACAAAACTTTCCTGAGGTAGGTCAGAAAGTACTGTACGACGCCGGGAAGGACGGATAAAGTCGAACCACTCTTGGACAAAGGAGCCGTTGTGTCTAACGGGTATAGATATTCAAAGTTTGAATCTCCAGGTATAAAAGACAAGTCCAGAAGTGAGAGAATACTACTGCTTCCATTACTCACGAGCTAAGAAACCTCAACCACATCTGAAAAAGCATTAACAGCGAGATTCCTTTGACAAAACAAAGAGTGAGAAAGTAGTCAGCTGAGAGCACGAGATAAAAGTATATTCAAAGCTCTCAACAACCAGGAGTGTCTTCCATTGAATATCTGACACTGCCTTTAAGAGATTCCTTGACTTCGGTCGAGAATCCAATCATTGGGATACCTTCCATCCTAGGAAGCATCCAGCAGTCACATCTCTGAAAAGGGATTGACTCCGACGGTCATATTGCCGAAACTAGACAACTTCAGGAGAGAACTTTAAAAGCTCTCCCTAGCAGCGAAGGACAAGTTTTACGAAGGTTTGCCCTTGACTTGGCCAGAGCTGCATCTGTCTGAGAAGAACGAAGTAACGAAGGGTAGCTTTGCTGTGGCCGGCTCGAAAGCTCACCGCCTACAACAAGTGTTTGGCGAATCCTTGTATTTCATATACTTTCTTAGTGAAATTCTTAGCGTTTCGGCTAAGGAGTGGACGTAGATCTGTTTGATCGAACCACTACAAATATTGTGTCCCCTTACTGTTTTATTGTTTACTGTTTGTCACGTTTGATTTTGAAACCTAGCAACCAAGTTGCTAGAGTATAACTGTAAGAAACCCTAAGTACAAGCTGAGCTAAACAATCTTGATAAAGAACTTAAGTGTGCAAGTGAACGTTAATATTCCGCTGCATTTCGTGTGTGTTTGTTGATTTGTTATCCACCACGACGACTCTTATATCGGGACCAACACAAAGTCTAAGAAAACAAGAACTCACAAGGCACAAAGCATATAGAGAGAAAGTACCACATCATACGAGAAATTGTAGTGAGTGACGATGTGCAAATAGAGAAGATAAACACGAAGGATAATCTAACAGATCCATTTACAAAGGGCTTACCACATAAGGCATACAAGGGTTATGTTCGTAGCCTAAGACTGAGGATGAAGCCGGCCACCTGGTGACCAAATGTAATAGCTAGATTAGAAAAGACACATGTTATAGTTTGGAAAGTAATGGTATAATGCTTTGAGTTTAAGTGGGGGATTGTTAGAATTGTATACATAAAAGCATTATGATTGGTATATTGAGAAATATTATGTTTGATATACTAGTAATCATTATTAACTTGCAATAAACAACTCCTGCCTGAATTAACAATCATACAATGTGAACAAACACATCTAGTTATTTCGTCGATAGGGAGATCATATTGTGTGTAAGAGATCACTAAAGATCGTATAGATCGTTTGACCTAGCGAGATATAAACAATTATCACAGCTGAGACAATTACTAGTATGGTTGTTGGTTTAAGGTGCGATACACAAGTCCTATAAGTGGTTTATCTTGGCTGTTTTGTGTGACCGGTACATCTAGATGTATTGATAGGATCAACATTGATATGGACCATCCGACTTGACATATGAATGAGTAAAGATCTCAATTACTTGGTCTGATCTCTGTTGAAGGCTGAGGAGCACACATGGATTGACTATCACTTTGATTTGCTATGGTGGAGAGTCTTACATGTATTTGTATATATGCATTTTGGGTGATGACAGTTTGTGTGGGGTTTCCTTAGGCTGGATTTAGATAACCATATCTGTTTCAAGATGGTGACATTCACTGGGAAGCTCACGAAGTTCGTTAAGCTAAGTCCTGTAGGTTGAATCATTGATTCAAGCATAAGCAATAAGGGATGAGTGATACTACTCAGGAATAATAAGAGATTAATTAATTATAGCTAATTGCCATATGCTGAATTAATTAATGAATGTTTGAAACCTTAAATATGAGGACTAACCAAGTCAATGCAACTCTTTCCTAATAATGTGGTAATAAAGGGGTAGGTCATGATTAATTATCTGATGTCCTAAATTAATGTTTATTAATTAATTATGTTTTGGGTTGTGATAGCGTGTTTTGCAACACGCTAAAACTGCAAGTGTACAGATCACTGCAGAGGCAAGAAATAAATTATCGAACTCAAGGATTGCAGGCTCGAAATACACTCAAGCACTAAAACACAATTATTTTACTACTATCTAGATGCGTCGGTAACAGAGTTTTGTTTATTTAAGCTAGGCAATATTTGAAATGCAATATTAAGAATGACAAGTAAAGACAAGGTTTTAGAAAATAAAGGGAAAAATAGGATTCCAGGGCAATCCACTATAACAAATAATTATGCAAACAGTTTATTCAATCCAATTCCAATTTAATTTCCAAACACATGAGTTAATCGCGAATATGTTATCAGGTGATTCTCTCGAACTCTAAACCATAACATGGAAATAAAAGTCCTAACGGCTCCTCTCGGACGCACAAAAGAAATTTTACTCTTGATTAAAACCTAAGATTTTATAACACTTCAATAGCTCGAATTCCTCTCGGACATTCAATTTATCAAATCTAATTATCATGCAACTTATTGATAAACCTAGACTTCTCAGTTCAAGAAATACCAATCAAATCACCATCAATGGCCAATATCAAGCAATTAATTAAAAACTCAGGATAATAAGAATGTGGATGGAAAAGGAAAATTAAATTAAATAAACATGTACATAAAATTCATCAAGTTTCAAAACCCTAGAATCCAATATGGATTTAGCCAATCATGCTAAATTCCACAAAACAGAGAAATAAAGAGTATGAAAACTTAGAAACATGAAACTAAAAACCCAATTCTTCAATCTTGAATCTTCAGCACTGTGACCTTGAATTCTCTCTTCTCTCTCTCTCAATGGTCGATCGAAATTATCAGAGTAAGTAAATCTTTTTGAGTCTTGGAAGCCTCTATTTATACTTATCTTGTTCAAACCCAAAAAGATATGGAATTAGGATCAATTTTTGCCCAAAAAGTCACGATCGGCGACCCAAAATGCGTCGATGGTGACCGCCGAGCGTGTGGTCGGGTCGCCATCCGTGTGCCGTGCGAAAAGCCCAGAATTTTCACGATCGGCGACCTAAAAGCATGAACGGCGATCGTCGTTCATGTAATTAGGTCACCGTTCATGCGCCGAAGGGAAAATTGAGAATTTACGTGATTGGCGGCCCAAATGCATGATCGGCGACCACCAATCATGTAACTTGGGTCACTGTTCACGTCGCGACTGGATTTTTGAAGCTTTTTCGTCCATCTCTTCTCACTTTTTCATCTTCCTAATGCATCGACACATCAACTAACTTCATGGTGCTCGATCATATCTTGAAAACAACTCAATTGTGCATGAAATCTGCATAAACAAACCAGAAACAACCCAAACGTAATAATTCTTCAAAGAATATGAATAATGCATGAGAACACCACGTAATGATCTAATCTAAGGTCAAATGTGAGCAGATTCATATCAGTAAAATGCACAAAATGAGTGTTTATCAACCCCCCAAACTTAAACTATTGTTCGTCCTCGAACAATGAGGAAAAACAATTAAAAGAAAGAGATAAACACTAGGGGTGCATTAATTGATCATTATTTGTTTCAGACACAAAAGGGTTTGTGATTCCCGCACCAACACTGCAACAATCATTAACTCAATGCAAACCAAACAGTTTCAATCTTGACCTCTAAAAGTCTGCTTCTCACGGGATAGTGTATCACTCAAATTTTCACTCACATTGCAAGAAAGACTAGTGTATACTCTTAAATTATCAACTGTACAACTTCCCTACCATAAGCTTGCTCATCGTTTAAACTCTCTACTGACTTTGGGAATGCTAGAACAAAGATCACAAAGGATTTTATTTTAGGTTCTAATGTAGGCACATTGGTGACAGGTATGGAAAATTTGGCTAAGTGACTGAATAATAACAACCTTATAACTCCATTCACCCAAGTATTTCTCATCACATACCATACTTGTTAACTAACCGACTCAAATAATAATGACCCTAATTAAATTGAAACACGACGCATCCCATAAATGCAATTCAATAGGATTCAGACTCGACAACGAAATCATATACACAACTCTTGTGCATTATTAATTCAACAGACACAATATGCACACTCTGTGCATTTACTTGATTTTTTCATCAACACCCTTTTTTTATTTTTTATTTTATCTTGTGTCCACTAAAAAATTCTCTTGGACATATACTACACTGACTTATTCAGAAACACTTGTGCACTCATTATGCACTTTATTTGACCACATATTGACAGACTCTTTTGTACTCATATTCCCAACCAGTACTACTATACTTATCCATCCCAAAAGTGTTTAGACTAGTTACTGAAATAGAGAGACTATATTTTTCACCACCTAACATTATCAGGTACCCTTACATGTCCATCCACACCTCCTATCATCCGGGTTAAGAAAGAAAGGTATTCAGGCTCAATTGGGCTAACAAAGGAGTATGTATCGGGTTAGTGTTTGGATTTAATATGGCTTATGAAACGATGGCCTAAGATCATTTCTAAGTCCATGGCACCCTCCTATGCAGTTTTGAGACAAAAACTAGACCAAGTTCTAGAGGTAAAATGCACAGTGACATTCTCTCAATCAAACGAATCACAAGCTCAAATTCTCACAGGCTATAAACATGTCCTAGAGGCCAAAAATCAGTTCTGTAAAAGTCTACACCTCATCACTTCATGTGCAACGAATCAGTACAGGTTTCATGAGAAAGAACACATTGTCATCATGAACTTGATCAATAATGCAGATACACACGACCCAAACCATTTTAATCCCATTACCATATCATTAGGTAACAGAGCTCCCAATTATAGACCCAGTACAACAGAAGCATTAAAAACAGTAAAGACAATTTTAAAAGACAGAAAGCAAATTAAATGTTTACAAATCGGTTACTGAATCATGTTCATACAGAAGTGCCACATTAGATCACAGTTTCAGCTGGTTTCAAATAGTAAAAGATAAAGAAAAGATAAAGGATAAAGGCACACATCGCCCGATATCACCCCCTCCCCCAAACTTATTTGATACAAATGAAAGAATAAGTTTGTGGGAAAAGGATCACGGAGTTGTGTGGTAAACCTCGAGAAACCGTCACTGTGGTGGTGGCCAATACTGTGGGAATCGGGTAATGAACCGGCGCATCTCCTCTTGAGCCTCATGCTGGCGATCCTGTAGTGTTTTAACGTGAACCGAATCACCAAAACCAAACTGAATCGGATCGATCTATGGATATTGCTCATAATTAAATATTCTCAAAACCGTAGCATGCTCCTATGAATTTAATACAAAATTGTGGATCGAGAGATTTACCGTAAATCCGTAGAGTCTGTACCGATCTTTTGCGTTTGAATTCCAAGAACCAATTCAACCACGCAATTCGATTTAATCTGCGGAAACAGAAATTAGAGATCTAATTTCTAGATTAAAATCGAAAAATAGAAAGAGAAGAGAAGAGAAATCTGTTCTCCAGATTAGATCTTCAGGGCTGTGTCCCAATGCTGATCAGATCTACTACTGGTGAGGACTCCGTAGAACTGTATTCTGAGCAGGACCAGAATCGAAATTCTCCTCCTTTCTGAACCAAAATCGGCGCCTCCCTCTCTCTCTCTAGGGTTAGTGTGTTTCAACTATCATTTAACTTATGAGAGAGAGCTGTCTATTTATAGACCTAGGGTTGGAAACCCTAATGGGCCATTTTGGGCTCAATTCAGCATATTTAATTGAGCCAGTCCTGGGACCTAATGCAAATAATAAAGTGGGCCTATAAATTAATTAATTCCCATGTCCACAACCCTGGACACAATTAATTAATTAATATTAATTCTTTTTCACCATAGAATTAATACTGACCTACCCCTTTATTACCACGTTATGAGAACGGGCTGCATTAATTAAGAATCCCCATATTTAAGGTTACCGGACATCCATTAATTAATCGAAGCCTCTGACAAGCTCTAACTACAATTAATTAATATCTTATTATTCC
>JAPKLW010000657.1:109128-150480 GCA_026898455.1 Plectranthus barbatus
TGCAGGACTTTGGCACGATGAATGTTATTGAGCTCCTCAGGGAATGTTCCCATCCTATTACTCGGATATGGTTACCTAAGTTCAGTCTCAGGCGGTACTACACGAACTGTTGTTACCCAAGATGTGGATATACGAGCGCGCTGTGTTGGCTCTCCACCATGGCAAGTCAAAGCAACAGTCAACCCGTGCAAACCCCTGAACCTTCGTTAGGGTTTGGACTCAATCAATATAACGAGATTTTTTATTCGCTGATGTCAGACAGACGAATATATCTCATTGCGGTCCATCAATACGCCACCTCTGCGTACCAGCATGTCAAGTAACCAAGACAGACTACTTATTCTGACAATACCGCAGCCATCCGGACAGACGTATCCTCATACGCTGTCTCGGCTGTGATCATGTTTATGTCTCACTAGGTCAAGTGATCATACTGTCTTCTGCGATCTACAACACGCCATATGATCGTCCCTATCGGTGAGACAAGAGGATACCATTGTTCATATATGTACGATTGTTAACAGATAGGAGAAATAAACCGTTGTATACACATTGTAATAAATGCTTTCAGTATACAAAACCCATCAGATCCCACTCCTCCTGTTGATGCGCCCACTGGCGGCGTTGTTCCTCCTCGAAAGAGTGGCGCTCTGAGGCATAAGTAGTCTGGGCTGAGGATAGGGCCTAGAGCTGCGTGTTCCAATCCGACCACTGCCTCTCAAGTGAATTGAGGCGCTCCTCAAATGCCACGCGGTGGGTGCGGCGCTCATAGAATGTAGTGGACTCACCCACGGGTCGACCGGAAGAACCAGCCTGAGTGTGAACCGGTGGTGGCTGCTCCAAGAGAAGTGCATGACCAGAGCTCTGTCCTCGCTCACCCCCTGTTGTCGGTCCTCTCTGCCCGGTCGGTGGGGCCCGTGCTCGGCCTCTGCAGCCTGAATGGCCTGAATGTGGGCCAGTGTGTCCAGGCGCCAGTTATCGCGGTAGCGATGAATCCCTACATTAGTCAGCTCGGGATTTGGTAGAGGGAAATGCATCTTGTTCCGCTGTCAGAAGTAGAAGGGAGGGTGGCTTGTGGTGATGAGCCGGAGGTCGGCCAACCGTTCCAAATTAATGAGTACCTGAGGCTCGGCGGGTATCCGGACAGTGCTAATCCCCAAAGAGTGTATGATGTGGGTCCAAAGACCCCCTATGTAGATGACTCCCCGTTCGGCAGATGCGACACACAGGGATTGCTGTAGAAAAGTCATAGCAAAATTCAATTTTTGCTGGTGCAGCATGGCGTACATAACCAGGAGCTCGGATTCCCTAACTGAGCCATTGTCCTTCCGAGCAAAAAGTGTGTGCGCTAAGATGCGCTGAATAACCCTCAGTACCGGGTTGCGGATCTGGGTGGCCTTGGATGTCCCCGACACCCAAGCGCTGTCCTCTGGAAGGGTAAGCTGAGGCCAAAAGACTGTGGCATTGAATCCTCGAGTCCGCAAATAATCGCCTAGATTCGGGACCCAAAATGCACGGTTGATATCTTTGGTCGAGAGGTTCCTGTCCTCGTTCATTGCCCTGAATTCGGCTCCATTCGGCGTAGTCCTATCAGTTGTTTGGACTTTGAGCGAGCTGAGCACCTCATAAGTAATTCTTTTGTGAGTGAGGGCCGAAATAGCGAGAATAGGCCCCCATCCAATGTTGTTGAATAACTCCAAAACACTATCATACAATCCAAGCTGTTGAAGGGCGTCGGTGTCGAAGTAACGTGTGCCTTCAATTCCCCTTCTTACCAATCTTTCAAAATTTCCCTCATATTCTTCCTCATCAAAGTCAATCCCCAAAGATTCCAGGGTAGGTGGGGGAGGCTCAATCGCTTGGCGTCTCGGAGGCATAGCTATCTATCTGCACTTGAGCAAAAATAATAATCAGAACCAATTGACATGACAATAACGAAGACGAACAAAACAAATAGCTAAATTCTCTCAAGTAGGCTCAACTAAATTCACTTTCTAAACTCTAATGATCAACTTCCACTATCTTCAACTCCAGTATCAAAATTGTTACCCCCAAACTCAAACAAGAGCAAACATGCAAATGAATCCTAAATCCAAACTAAATTAATACTAATGGAATAAAATAATGCAACAAAAGCAATCATCAATCCAAGATAACAAGAGATGCACGACATGTGACTAAATGTAGCAAATTATTCCAAAATCAAAGTTCTAAACTAAACATAATTCAAATTTCAAGAATCCAAATCCCCAATTCATACCTAAGACTTAGGAACGCTAAATTAGTCAATAATAAACATAAACATACTCAAATATGATATATAAACTCAAATTACTATGCATAAACAAAAATTAAAGCAATAAATCCAAAGTGCAACCTACATTATCAACTACATGATGGAATGTGATGTACGAAATTGAAATATGAGGCAAGAGTACGAGATTACCATGATTATAGAGCAAAAATCGAAACAAAGTTTGCAACCCTAGAAATTTGGGGGTTTCGCGAATCTGGGCGAAATTGGTGAAACTAAACCGAGGAAAAGCTTCGAAGTATGATGGGTAGACAATGTGCGGAGGGATTTGCGAAGATTTTTCGTATTGGAGTGGGAATTCGAGCTTGAAGATGGGAGAGGTTCGTGGGGTTTTTTTTTGTGTTGAGGAAGAAGAATTGAAATTCGAAGATAAAAGGGGAAAAATTGGTTTAAAATCGAACAATTACACGATCGGCGACCCAGATTGCATGATCGGTGATCGCCATTCGTGCATCCGGGTCGCCAAGTATGTGCCGTGGCAAAAACCAATTTATTACACGCTCGGTGATCCATTTACATGAACGACGATCGCCATTCATGCAAATGGATCGCCGTTTGTGCCCCGTATCAAAATTGAAAACTTTGCATGAATGGCGACCCAGCCAACATGATTGGCGACCGCCAATCATGTTTTCGGGTTGCCGTTCATGCCCCGTACCTGAGTGTTTTGATGGGGAACTCGGCGGTCTGAAAATTAACGAACGACGACCGCCATTCATGTAAATGGGTCGCCGTTCGTGTCCCGTACTTGAGATTTTTGACAAGGAACTCGGCGGTCCATAATTTAACGAACGGCGACCGCCATTCATGTAAATGGGGCGCCGTTCATGTATTGTCCAGTGAAATTTTTGAATTTTCTTCTTTTTCATGCACCCAATGAACTAAACAACCAAAAGTGAACGTATTATGTGGAAAATAGGGAAAAATTGCACCAAAACAACTTAAACAAAAGCACATAAAGCAAATTAAAACGGATAAAAGATGGGTTGCCTCCCAACAACCGCTTTATTTATTGTCTGTAGCTAGACCCAATAGTGTATAACCTACGGGTCATCTAAGCGTTGCTCACATACAAATGACACAGGCTCAGATTGGACATATGTTTTGTCTCTATTCCCATTTACAGTAAATTTTGTGCCATCAGAACCAAGCAGATTTAAAGTGCCATTAGAATTGACTTTTTGAATCAAATACAAACCAGTCCATCTAGACTTAAGCTTACCAGGGAACAAACGAAGACGAGAATTAAATACAAATACCTGATCCCCTGGTGTGAATTCGCGGCTGCGAATATGCCGATTATGGAATTTCTTGGCACGTTCCTTGTATAGCCTAGAACTCTCATATGCTTCATTCTGGAACTCCTCCAGCTCAGTCAGCTGCAGACACCTTTGTTCTCCCGCGGTTTTCAGATCCCAGTTAATCTTCTTTACCGCCCAATATGCTCTATGCTCCAATTCCACTGGTAAATGGCATGATTTCCCAAACACCAACTGGTACGGTGACGTACCAATAGGAGTCTTGAATGCAGTCCTATACGCCCATAGAGCGTCGTCCAATCGAGTAGCCCAATCCTTCCTGGAAACCACAGACTTTTCCAAGATCTGCTTAATTTCTCTGTTGGCCAACTCAGCTTGTCCATTGGCCTGGGGGTGGTATGAAGATGTGACTTTATGATGAACTCCATATTTTGCAAGCAAACTCCCCAACCACTTGTTCTTGAAGTGTGACCCTCCATCGCTCAACAGTGCCTGAGGTGCCCCAAAACGAGTTAGGATGTTCTTTTGTAGAAATTTGAGCACCACCTTTGAGTCATTAGTCACAGTGGGGATAGCCTCAACCCACCGGGTCACATAATCCACAGCCAGAAGGATGTATTGATATCCATGGGACTTAGGAAAGGGTCCCATGAAATCAATGCCCCATACATCAAAAGGTTCAATCTCCAATATAAACTTCTGAGGCATCTCATCCTTCTTCGAGATGTTTCCCATCCTCTGGCATCTATCGCATCTGGCCACAAACTTATGACAGTCGCGGTAGACAGTAGGCCAATAAAACCCGCTGGTAAGGATTTTTATGGTTGTCCTATTCACCGCACATTGGCCTCCGTATGGAGACAAATGACAGTCCCCCATTATCTGCTCTCGTTCTTGCATCCCAATGCACCGCCTAATCACCATATCAGCACAACGGCGGTAGAGGAACGACTCATCCCAGTAATAAAACTTACATTCGTGCAAGAACTTCCTCTTCTGATGTGAGGATAGATCAGGTTGTAGAACACCTGCAACCAGATAATTAACCAGATCCATATACCATGAATCAACTTCCTCAGCTACGAGCGGCTGCTCGTCAGGAAAAACCTCAGTAATCTTTATCTGGGGATCATCTCCTTCCACCGGATTCTCCAACCTAGATAGATGATTTGCTACCACATTTTCACATCCCTTACGGTCTTTGATTTCCATATCAAACTCCTGTAGCATCAGAATTCACCGGATCAATCGCGGCTTTGCCTCCTTTTTCTCAAACAGATATCGGATCGAAGCATGATCCGTATACACCACCGTCTTTGCCCCAACTAGATAAGCCTGGAACTTGTCAAAAGCAGACACCACTGCCAGTAACTCTTTTTTAGTAGTTGTGTAGTTAACCTGAGCTTCATCCAAGGTCTTACTGGCATAATGTATGACTCTGACAAGTGAAAGCAGATTTATGCTGGTCTTCGGGGGCTATCGCTATTTGGTTATATCCAGAATAACCATCTAAGAAAAAGTAAAAATCATACCCCGCTAACCTATCCAGCATTTGATCAATAAAAGGGAGAGGAAAGTGGTCCTTACGAGTAGCACTGTTAAGTGCTCTGTAGTCGATACACATCCTCCAGCCCGTAACAGGCCTGTGGGCGATCTCCTGACCACTCTCGTCCTTGATGACGGTAGTACCTCGCTTTTTGGCCACCACTTGAGTGGGGCTCACCCATTCACTATCTGAGATTGCATAAATCATGTCGGCGTCCAATAATTTCAGCACCTCTTTCCGCACCACCTCCTGCATAATAGGATTAAACCTTCGCTGCGGTTGCACCTTAGGCTTATACCCATCTTCCAATAAAATCCTGTGCATGCAAATAGAAGGGCTAATACCCTTTATGTTAGATAGCGACCACCCAATAGCAGATTGGTGGTCTCTTAAAACCCGCAGTAATCTATCCAATTGACTAGTAGACAAAGTGGCAGATACTATTACCGGATATGTGTCGTTTTCGCCCAAGTAGGCATACCTCAGATGGTCCGGTAGGGGTTTTAATTCCAGCACTGGTGGCTCCTTCTTCTCCTCTTGCTGCAGAGCTTTCTTACGAGCTTCTTCTTCTTCCTCCTCGCTCCTTAACTTCAGAAAATTTGCGCTTTCCATCTTATTCTTTTCACCTGCACCATCTAATGCTAGAACAGACTCTAGCAGCTCATCACAAGCATCATATAGATCATCACAGGAATAAACAAAATTTTGTACCCCATAATCTAAAGAATCAGAAGAAATAATAGAAGGGTCATAAGGATACATAACCTGAACCATGTCGCATTCCTCAAAGCAGTCGTCGAAGTCATGTCGCTCCATGGCCTTGTAGATGGAGAAGGTGATCTTCTCGTCATTTACTCTCAAGGTGAGCTCTCCCTTTTTTATGTCGATAAGGGCATCAATAGTGTTAAGGAAGGGCCTCCACAATATAAGCGGAATATTACGGTCCTCTTCAATGTCTAGGACCACAAAATCGGCTGGAAAAATAAATTCCCCCAACTTTCACCAGTACATTCTCTACTAACCCTTTAGGGTAGTTTACCGATCCGTCAGCCATCTGCAGTCTGATGGTAGTCAGTTTAATGTCGCCGATTCTCAGACTATAAAAAATAGAGAGGGGCATCAGATTGATGCTAGCCCCTGAATCGCATAGGACTTTCTCAAATGTTTGTCCTCCAATTATGCAGGTGATGGAAAAACAGCCCGGGTAAGCCCTTTTTATCGGCATTTTCTTATGAATAATAGCACTGCATTCTTCAAATAAATTGACCGTCTCGAATGCGCCGAATGGCTTCTTCTGGGTAACCATATCCTTCAGAAATTTCATGTACCCAGGAATTACCTGCACAACTTCAATTAGAGGGAGATTAATGTGAATTTTCTTCATGTGCTCCAAAAATCTCTTATATCTCTCCTCTTTTTGCTTCTTAGCAAATCGCTGTGGGAAAGGCACAGCAACAGGACCAGCTGGTTTGGAACTGTCTTCAGGACAAATTCCCTTGCTCTTTTGAGTCTGCTCTTCTTCAGGAAGAACAGGAGCAGGCTGTACAACTTCAGGTTGCACAGGCGTGTCAATGGGCATAGATGGCCCCTCATATCCTCTACCACTGCGGGTAGTAATAGCATTGCAGTGGTCCTTTGGGTTTACCAAAGTATTGCTGGGGAACTGTCCAGGGGTGTGCTGGTTGCCAACCGCATTGGCAATCTGTGAGATCTGTGTATCCATCTGCTTCATAAGTTTCCCCATCTCCCCCATACCAGTCTGTAGCGTAGAGATGTCGCCCTCCATTTTGGTAGACTTGGCATTAGAAATAGAGATGAATTGGGTCAGAAGCTCTCTCATGCTTGGCTCCTTGGGCTCAGTAGTACCCCCATTATTTGCAGAAAATCCAGGTGGGGGCTGCAGGGCGTTGTTTGGGTTGGCATAGGAAAAATTTGGGTGGTTCCTGTTGTTGGGGTGGTAAGTCATGTTCCCCGCTGGATATCCCCTGTTGTTCTGAAAATTTCTCTGGTTCACATAATTAGCATCCTCCATTTGCATGTCACCCCCGTGCTCAAACCCAGATCGTGGCATGTTGTTTTCCAATTTAGAGAGGCGAGTTTCCACTAATTTTGCGGATGCTGCCACTTCCTGCCTCATCAACTTAATTCCAGCAGCTAAATCCCCAGTGTCATCAACTGCTGCTACCCTGTGCTCCATCCTATCTGTAGGCCAGTTTTACTCACTTTTTGCCATGACTTCTAGCAAGCTTAACCCTTCCTGTGGTGGCCTAGCAGTCAATGACCCTCCAGCTGAAGCATTCACATGCTTCTGAGTCTCCTTGTCTAGCCCTCTCTAGAAATGGTAAAAGCATGGCAAGGGCAAGCGCGCAGTAGATCCTTGTAGCGCTCCCATGCCTCATATAGTGACTCCCCAACAAACTGTCTGAACTGTGTGATCTGAGTCTGCAGTTGAATGGTCTTGCTGGGCGGAAAAAACTGGACTAGAAATAACTTGCATAACTCTTCCCGTGTAGTGATCTCACTGCGATTCAGAGACAGATACCAGGAGAGGGCTCTGTCACGCAATGTGAAGGAGAACAGACGCAGTCTGATGTAGTCTATCGACACCTGATTCTGCTTGACCGTGTCGCACAGCAGCAAGAAAGACTGGATATGCACATGGGGATCCTCAGACGGTAGTCCCCCAAACTGATTCTGCTGGGCGGTCTGAATCAATCCGGTTCTCAACTCGAAGTTCGGTGTATCCACCTTAAGTCCAAAATCTGCATGACGATGCATGTCAGTCATTGGCTCATACATCTCATCAACTTGACATTCACTGGGAAGCTCACGAAGTTTGTTATGCTAAGTCCTGTAGGTTGAATCATTGATTCAAGCATAAGCAATAAGGGATGAGTGATACTACTCAGGAATAATAAGAGATTAATTAATTATAGCTAATTGCCATATGCTGAATTAATTAATGAATGTTTGAAACCTTAAATATGAGGACTAACCAAGTCAATGCAACTCTTTCCTAATAATGTGGTAATAAAGGGGTAGGTCATGATTAATTATCTGATGTCCTAAATTAATGTTTATTAATTAATTATGTTTTGGGTTGTGATAGCGTGTTTTGCAACACACTAAAACTACAAGTGTACAGATCACTACAGAGGCAAGTAATAAATTATCGAACTCAAGGATTGCAGGCTAGAAATACACTCAAGCACTAAAACACAATTATTTTACTACTATCTAGATGCGTCGGTAACAGAGTTTTGTTTATTTAAGCTAGGCAATATTTGAAACGCAATATTTAGAATAACAAGTAAAGACGAGGTTTTAGAAAATATAGGGAAAAATAGGATTCCAGGGCAATCCACTATAACAAATAATTATGCAAACATTTTATTCAATCAAATTCCAATTTAATTTCCAAACACATGAGTTAATCGCGAATATGTTATCAGGTGATTCTCTCGAACTCTAAACCATAACATGGAAATAAAAGTCCTAACGGCTCCTCTCGGACGCACAAAAGAAATTTTACTCTTGATTAAAACCTAAGATTTTATAACCCTTCAATAGCTCGAATTCCTCTCGGACATTCAATTTATCAAATTTAATTATCCTGCAACTTATTGATAAACCTAGACTTCTCAGTTCAAGAAATACCAATCAAATCACCATCAATGGCTAATATCAAGCAATTAATTAAAAACTCAGGATAATAAGAATGTGGGTGGAAAAGGAAAATTAAATTAAATAAACATGTACTTAAAATTCATCAAGTTTCAAAACCCTAGAATCCAATATGGATTTAGCCAATCATGCTAAACTCCACAAAACAGAGAAATAAAGACTATGAAAACTTAGAAACATGAAACTAAAAACCCAATTCTTCAATCTTGAATCTTCAGCTCTGTGACCTTGAATTCTCTCTTCTCTCTCTCTCTCAATGGTCGATCGAAATTATCAGAGTAAGTAAATCTTTTTGAGTCTTGGAAGCCTCTATTTATACTTATCTTGTTCAAACCCAAAAAGATATGGGATTAGGATCAATTTTCGCCCAAAAAGTCACGATCGGCGACCCAAAATGAATCGATGGCGACCGCCGAGCGTGTGGTCGGGTCGCCATCCGTGTGCCGTGCGAAAAGCCCAGAATTTTCACGATCGGCGACCTAAAAGCATGAACGGCCATCGTCGTTCATGTAATTAGGTCGCCGTTCATGCGCCGAAGGGAAAATTGAGAATTTACGTGATTGACGGCCCAAATGCATGATCAGCGACCGCCGATCATGTAACTTGGGTCGCCGTTCACATCGCGACTAGATTTTTGAAGCTTTTTCGTCGATCTCTTCTCACTTTTTCATCTTCCTAGTGCATCGACACATCAACTAACTTCATGGTGCTCGATCATATCTTGAAAACAACTCAATTGTGCATGAAATCTGCATAAACAACCAGAAACAACCCAAACGTAATAATTCTTCAAAGAATATGAATAATGCATGAGAACACCACGTAATGATCTAATCTAAGGTCAAAAGTGAGCAGATTCATATCAGTAAAATGCACAAAATGAGTGTTTATCAGGTTGAACATAGAATTAATTAATAGGAGACCCAATTTATTGTTTGTATTTATCTCTTGTCTGACCCAATAAATGCTCTAAGCCCATTAGGTTTTATTAAACCCTAATAGTCTGTTTTCTGGATCTATAAATAGATAAGTTCTCTCAGCTCCACATAGAATTAAGATTGTAGTTTCAAAAAACTTAAACCCTAGAGAGAAATCAGAGAGGCGGACTGCAGTAGGAAGAAAATGAGAAATCAGACTGCAAGTAGGAAGAAAATGAGAAATCAAGTTATTCTAGTGCAGTTTCAATCCGATAGCGTATCCTTACCAGATTTTTAGATCGAACAAGGGAACAAATCAGAAGATCAGATCTGTTGGAACACCAATCAACAATCTACCGCAGTTATTCAAACCGCTGGAGTTGAGGTATTCCTTGAATTCATCTATTAAATTAAATAAGAGCATGCATAGGGCATTTACTGTTTGTCATGATATTTATATTGATATTTCATAAAATGATCTGGAGGTTTAAGAAATAAATGACGATTCTCATCGCCTGTTGTAGACTCAGTTCCTACAAATACACTTGATTATAAAAATACCCCAGTATTTCTCTTATCACCGAATTATATTCTAATATTTGATTTTGTCGATTAAAAATACCCTCAATCGTTGATGGTGTTAAAATCTTGATGAATCATATTAGATAATGCGTGACATTTTTTTTGGTATATATGAGGCATATATATAATATAATATTAAAATTAACATATGATTCATCAGAATTTTAACACTGTTAGCGATGTAGGGTATTTTTAATTGACAAAATCAAATATTAGGGTATAATTTAGTGATATAAGAAACTTTATAATATTTTTTATAGTGGAGGGTATTTTTAGTGGATAAAATAAAACATTAGTGTATAATTCAAGGAAAATAAAACATTAACATATTTTTTATAGTTGACCGATTCTCTGGGGTATTTTTTCATAGTTTTCCCTATATTATTTTACACACATTTTATTATTTCACTATTTATATATTTAAATGTCTCTCACACATACATATTTAACAAATGAAATGATATATTTATCTTGTTGAAATAATGTATTAAAGTCTGTCTCACAATAAAAAATGTTGAGATCGTCTCTCAGGAGACCAACCCTTGTATAGGCAAACACTCAAGTGAGACGGTCTCATCATTTTTATTGTGAGACGAATCTAATGATTTTTTTATTGCAAATAATGCATTCTTTGTTGTAAATAATGTAGTTTTTTACAATAAAAAAACAACAATATATTAACAAATGAAATGATGTATTTATCTTGTTTACAAAAAAAATGTTGAGACCGTCTCTCAGGAAACCAACTCATTTGTATATAGTTCTCTTAGTCTTATTCTATTTATATATCTCATTTATCATGTCTTTAGCTTTTGATATATCCATTATTTATATAATATTTTATCATAATTCAAATCACATTCAACCAATAGAAGTCTCTTTCAAAACAGGTTCACATGTAAAATGCACGTACTATATCCTAAAACAAAATAAAATAATTTATTCTATTTCTTTGATATGAATAAAAAAATCCAAAAATCTAACCAATTTAGATTTGATATGGCACAAGTATAAAATATTTAAAAATATAATTAATTCAACAATATTAATATTTACATCATATAAATACATGTTAATTTGACCTTGAATACCTATTGACTTAATCAACTATATATATCTGGGTTTTTTCTTTTCTTGTATTTTTGTTTGTTTTCTTTATTCCATTTTCTTTTTAATTTTTTCTTTCCATTTCCATCTCGGCATTTTAATCTTACTCTCATTTATTTGTTTTCTATTTTCATCCCCTCTCATTTTTTTGTCCGTGTCTCAACTATTTTTCTCTCCTTACTTCTATTGTAACACCCTCATAAATTTTAATATATTTATCAAAATTTCGGAATTTATATTTTGTTATCGAATTCAATTCGAGGTTTTTAAAATTGATTTAATTTGGGAATTATTATTTTGGCATTTACTCCTTGTCATCTTTATTTTATTAGTTATTAATTGATGATTTTAATTTAATTGATGCCCATATATTATTTGGCAACCTGACATTTTCGTGTCAGAATAATATCAATCGATAACTTTTGTAATTCGAGGAGAATATTACGGTCTCCCGTAAAAATAATGCGAAGAAATGTGGAGTTGACGTGAGTTGATGTCAAAATGACTAATGTGACAAGCGAATGACAACTACTTTAACTTTTTTACTTTCGGTAATACCGAAATTACCCCTCCTTTATTTCTATAAATAGAAAGTCTTATATTCATCTATGTCGATCGACATTCATAATTTCAATCGACACAAATGTAAATTGAATAAAATATTCATATCGGTCGACACGAGTTGCATATCGGTCGATACATGTATATCGATCGACACTTTTTTATGTCGGTCAACATGTCATGTTGATCAACATACTCGGTGTCGATCGACACAAACGTTTGATTTTGATTTTCTTTCTTCGATCGATTCGACATCCCCTATATCGATCGACACGGAGAGCAATTCTTTTCTTTTTCGCTCTCTTTAAAATCTTTCGATTCGTACCAACTTCGATGGTTTGATCCGATCATTCCTAATTTAACCTTTTCTTGAAACAACTTGATGAGTTCTTATACTCTCAAGCAAATGTACGATAATTCATAATTGATTATAAAGTTTTTTTCAATCATAATCATCTAAGTAATGCTCAGTCAGTCGATAAAGTCTTGTGTTTGTTCAATAAAATTGAACAATGAAACTCATTTATGAAATAATGCTCGATATTAAATCGCGAGCTGTTCGATTAACGTTTGACTACCTTGTTTGTGAAACTAAATTGATGAATTATTCTTTCATATTCTTATCTGATGACTCAGACTTGTAAAATCCATGAATGATCAAGAGTCTAGAATTAATTGATGTGTCAGTTTATAGATAATCTATTATCCTTGAGGATTTACTCGTGTTCCTTATGTCATAGGAAAGGGCAAGGAAAAGACTGTCAGCTAGAGCAATCAACTGTGACTGCACCGAACTAAGGTGGACTTTTTCTTACCCCTATATCGTGGGCCAAAAAATAATCAAAATGATGTTTTCTTTTCAAAACATATCAAGCATGAAATGAAATGTTTTGTTTTCAACTGTTTTGTCATTGCCTATTGTTTTGTGTTTGCTATCTGTCCTCTATGTGGGGGAACCCCACTTAGAGAAGAACATCAAACGTAGTTAGGTGGATATTGACTCTGCGTATTGCAAGTCTGTAACGATCGTGCCCTGGTCGTGAAAAAGATACCACGAGTCAATGCACTGTGATGCTGACATGTTAAGGGTCGCGCCCTACTCGGACATGAATCGTGACTGTGGTAGGAGGCCACCTCCCAGTCATATGATTTAGCAGACAGTTTAACTGTGTAAAAGAGCATGCTCATTCATAAAATGTTTTGGTGCTATGGGAGGATTTCAAACTTAAAACTCCATGAGCGTCTCGATGAAAAAGGCATGACAAAATTATACATGTATGTTTTCGGGCATGTGTTCACTAAGTACAATTTGTACTTAGCCCCTTGCATTATTTCTAAAATGCACAGGTTAAAAGAAGATTTGAAGTGGTGTACGAGGTAGCAGAAGAGTGGAGCTGGAGACTCATCTTTAGTAATAGTTAGATGCTGAAGTATGTATCTTTATATACATACTTCATTGACAACTTTCCGCTACTAAACTAATTGTCTTTTGTTAGACTTTGATATCATTAAACTTGTTAAACTCTGATTATTCATTTCTCGAGAAGCAAGGATCCCTTCTCGAGGAGGCACCTTTTATTATCTTTTGAATTAATTGGGATATGTGTGTTGATTACTATCTTAATTCGCTTTATCTTTTCTTATTGATTGATATCCCAAATGCATGTCTCGTATCCGATGTATCTTATTTTCTTAATGTATGTCTTGTCTATAAATAGGGGCGTGACATTTGTATTTCTAAAAGGACAACTTTTAGTCGTTTGTTTTTGGTGCATTAATGAAAGCATTCTACCACTAACAAATTTGAGTTCTATGGAGACATGTAAGGTATGTGCGTTTAAATTAATTTAATTATTATTTTTTAAAAAAGGGCAACTCTTAATAATAAACTATAAGAACACATCTAATAGTCGAGTACGCAATATAGACCACATATATATGATTTAATTAATAATGAGAAAATATAAATTTTAAAATTAATGACAATGCATGCACCTCTGGAGTATAAGTTATTCTTAATAATTTATTCTTTCAAAATAGACATATTTTTAGTTTCAAATATTGTATGATATAAAATTTCATTTCCTATAAAGTTATATCATATAAATATTTCAAGTACAATGAGATAATTTAAACGAAAACTGTGTTAGAAAAATGCATTTGTGAATTCAATATTTTCTTGAAATCAATACTTTTGGAGAAAAAAATAATTATCCAAGAGATGGGTTAAATGAAAATATTAAAATGTTTTTTTCTTCAAATTTTTTATCAAAACTTGCATAAAATCATTATTTAAAAAAAAAAAAAGAAATAGTAAAGAATTGAATTAAGCAATCTTGACCAAACATAGATAAAAGTAATTAAATTTAATACCATCTATTAACTTTGAACCATAATTTTCATTATGAAATAAATTATTTGTGTGATGCATTTGAGTTTTTCTATCATCTCACTGTCTCCTCCTCCTCTACTCTAAGTCTCTCACCCCTTCTCCGCAGTGGATCAAGCCCTCGTTCACCGTCTGCAACACATGCATTGACAAAGTGAGCAATATGAAACAGTGCATGCGCAAGTAAAACCAGATGCAAGAATCCAACTGAGAGAGAGAGAGAGAGAGAGGAGATGAAGACAACCCCTACGTACCTTCAACCACTCTTGAGATAAAAATAATTAAACGCAAAGTTGACAACATCAAGTAATGGGCTTTCATCTTGTGGATTATAAACACTTGTTCACCGTCCCATGTGCCCTATCTTCGACTCATCTCCGAGGTGAATAAACTCTTACTTTTGTTTTTTGTAAGATTTTTATGTGGTGATGAAGCAATGTCGGGTATGGGAGCTCATGTGGGATGTCTTTAGCTACACACATGTGGAGGTTATTTTGTAGAGAGGAGATGAAAATAATTAAGTAACAAGACTAGGGCTCAGTTCGTTTACGCAGGAGATGGAGATGTGTGAGGACCCAATCTGCTAGCTTTTAGGAAGGTTAGAGTTGGCAGCTGGTGATTTTGTCACTACAGAAATGAATGCTTTGCTTTGACTCGAGATTTCTGTGGATGTTGATTCTTATGGCTCGGAATCAACTCCGGTCCACTAATGGTAGAACCTGTTAGTGAATGGAGGCCCATTGATGCCATCCACGAGTAAGGCTTGTGGTAGGTCCATCTAGGACAACGCTCTCTAAAAAATTAGGAAACCCTACCCATAAAGGAGATTATTAGGACCAAAACTTCGATTTTACAACGTTATTGTTCATTTTAGGCCGAGCACAAGTTCATCTGATATATATATTTTTTTGAGCATTTCTCAAAAGGCCTCACATTAATGGAGTTACGTGAAAATTCTTCCTTCTTTCTTCGATGTGAGACAATTGGATTTGCCACCCTATAATATAGTACATTTACTCGCTCTCACTATACTCTTTTGTAATCAAAATTATATATTCCAGTTGTTGCCACTCAAGATATTGCGACGGAACGCTAATTTATTTCCTTCAAAAATAATTTTTGAGTTTTTTTGAACCAGTTTTCTAGTGGTCTCAACAGACCAAGTTTCTAGAGCCATTCTCATCACACCTCCAACTAGCTAGATCATTAGCAAAAGCTGAAATATGCAGAAGCTTTGGCTAAAAAAGGAGTTGTTTTGGTGCAGCAGTTTCTGTTTCTCCATGATATGGCTTGTATGCATGTGCTAGGCAACATGGAGTTTCTGCAGATTTATAATATGTACTTGTTCATTAACAAAATCAGTGAAGAGTCTGCATCACATTTAATAGAATATTTGATGCTGTTGGAATTATGGATATAGGGTCCACTATATTTAAGGGGTACCCTTATGCAAAACAGATAGATCATACATCCCATCTCTTGTACTAATGATAAACATTCGATTTGTGCATTTCTCTATGCTGGTTTGGTCTTGGTAGCATGCATGTGAAAAAACGAAAAATCTTTTGATAATAAAAAAATGAGATAGCTTTATTTCCCTTTTTACAGAAAATGCTAACAAGGCTTTTGGCACTCTTATTGAAGAAGGTTCTTTTTTCCCCTGACATTGCTGTCTAGACAAGCTCATTTTATCATTCAATGTAGTAATGAATTTATCTAGAGGTGGATTTCTTGCTACGAATTAGTTTGTATTAGATATGAATAAATTTACATTATTTATCTTAAAAAGTTAATGGCTAATATTAAAATGATTTTTAAAATTTCATGCTTTATAAATCATGGTAAAATGTAATGAGTGATATTCATTTATAATTAACTTAATTAACATCTGATCATATATTTATATACTTGTATATATAAAGAAAAAGCCTAATGAAAAGTGTGATCATCGATCAGATTACTAGTCGTGCATTTGAAAAGTATGTCTTGCATCATATCTTCTAACAGCATGGCTTTTGTGGTGGATTTCTTGGTTCCAGATTTCACCGATGTCTTGTGCAACTTTGACGGCGTCGGCCGACGCACCGGAGAGGCCTCTTCTGGTGAAACCAACTGCATACAGTCCATCTCTGCCTTTCCATCCATTTGGAAATGGTGACCTTGGAAACCCATCCTTTGCAAACAAACAAAACACATCACTACACACGTACGGTCAGTTCGAAACACGAATATTAACATATATAATATGAAGTTGCATTACATTGAGCCATGTTGGGACATTGCTTGTATATCCAGTGGCAAGAATGACAGAATCAGTTTCAAGAATCTCCCCATTAACCAGCTCAACTCCTCCCTGCACAAACTTGTTGATTCCCGGAACTACTTTGATGTCTCCTGATCTGATCCTTGCTACTGCACCTATGTCTAGCACGGGTGTCTTTCCCTCTTCTTGTTTGAGCTGCAGAGGCCCGGTGACCGGCCTTTGAAGCCCGTATCTCGAGGTGTTCCCGAGTACGAACCGAGCTGCAGCAACCAGTATCTTGTCAGCAAGCCAGAGTGGCAGCCATTTCATCATCGAACTAGCTAGCTCAAACGTAGATTTCCCAAGAATTTCCCTTGGCAACACATGTATCTGTTCAGCCACCCAAAACACTCAAGATTCAACTGACTGTATGTATATATGCAATTGCGGATCTACATATATAAAAGGTTGGGCCCAGGCTCAAATTTTCGATTTTAGAAGTATATAGATTCAATATTTTTATGCATAGCCCCCTTCATTTTCATGTTGCAAGAAAGAAAAATGGACTAAAAACGGAAATAAAAGGATACGAGGACTGAATCTTTTTTTTCTATTATACTCAATTTTGTATTTTTGTTGTTAAGAAAAATATGATGGAGTTTCTGAATCAGTAGGAGATTGAAAATGGTTACTTACGCAGCTACGAACCACCATTGATGGAGCTGCATGATGGTGGCAGAGATCAAGCGAAACCTCCATCCCGGAGTTCCCACAACCAACCACTAAAACACGTTTTCCGGCGAAGCTTTCCCCTGATTTGTAGTCACAAGCATGCATCACATTCCCAGAAAAGTTGTTTAATCCCTCAAACTCCGGCACCACCTTCTCCGCATTCTCTCCCGTAGCCACCACCAGCCACCGGCACAAGTACTCCGTGGTGGAGGAATCCTCCTTCTTCACAGTCTTGACACGCCACAGACCACATGTGCCGTCGTGCTTAGCTGACTCAACCGCCTCACCAAACCTCGGAGCAATCTCGAACCGCCTAGCGTAGGATTCAAGATAGTCCACAAACTGCAGCTTACTGGGATACTCCGGGAAGCTCCGAGGAAACGGGACGTAAGGGAGCTGACAGAAGTTCTTGGGGAGATGGAGGGTGAGGCGGTCGTACGTCTTCTTCTGCCACAGAGAGGCAATGCAGCTGTCTCTTTCGAGAATCACGAACGGGACGTCTTGTCTCTTGAGGCCGGCAGCCACCGCGAGGCCGGAGGGGCCGGCGCCGATGATCACGGGGCCGTTCACCAGCACGCAGCGGCCGGAGAAGAGCTCTTCTTGGTCCACTGAGGGAGCCATGGAGAAGTGATACAGACAAGAGCTGAAGAAGGAATGATTTGGACGATGATGTTTGATAACGACAGATGAGAGGAGAGAGGTGCAATGTGTGGAGGGGGAATGGAGACTTGATGAGAGGTTTAAATAGGGGGAGGTGGTGGTTGTGAAATGGCCAGGTGGTAATTGTGAACTCAGAGAGAGAATATGAATACAAAAATGCATATGCTTTAGAATAAAAATGCATCTTACAAGTTAATAATGCATCATTTGATGCAAATATTTAGGAACATTTTTTATGCATTGAGTATGTGTAAAATATGCATCGAAAATTGGAAGGGACGGGCTTAATCTGTGCCGTCAATTGAGATTTTAAACGGCTGAGATCTTTTCTCATTTAGCACGGAAAATCATATTATCATCTAATCACTACTCTCTCTATATATATATAGAGAGGGAGAGAGAGTCCATCCCATACTAAAAGTTAATTTGTCCTAAATAGGAATGAATCTACAACATTCATCTAAAAAATTCAATGGTTGAGATTAAAACATTTTTCCAGATTTTATGCTTTTTTGCTTTATAAATCATGCTTAATCAAATTAAGCATGATTTATAAAGAAATTAAGCACGAACGAAAAATTATACTTAATTTTTTAATCTTTGATGTTTTAATCTCAACCATTGATGCTATAAATCCAAGGACTGAGATTCATTCTTATTTAGCACAAACGTTAATTTTAGCACTTGATCATATATATATATATATTTTTCTTCTATTGTTTATAAGACTGAGGAATGAAAAATATTTTATAGCATACAAAATCTTATGAAACCTTAAATATAAAAAATAAATCATAAGTTTATTGGTCAGATATTATGTCCTATTTATTGATCCAAAAGTCAAAAAATTAGAATCATGATTTCTTTCGACTTTAAGTCTTAACCTAAATAGTGTGTCCCCATTTTTTTAAAAAACAAAATAGCATTTAAAACATTTTTTTTTTTTTGGGTAGAAGAGCAGAACTTGGCTTCCAAAAATAACTCCAACCATAAACGGTCAACTTTCTCCATCACGGCTCTCTTTCCCTTACCCTTACAAATCTTTCTATATTTATTTATATATTCTTTAAATAAAAAAACCAACCTCGAAATTTATTATTTGAAAGATTTTGTACTTATGAATTTTTGTATAAAATTTAGAAAACTTCAACATTTATTTGAATATTTGTAAGTGTTAGGAATTATTATTAGTAAGTCTTTTTTATTATATTTTTTATGTGTTAAACAAATAATTAATTAGTGTGTCTTTAACTAGGATTAATTCAAATATGTAATGTCTTGTAGTAGGATTTATCGAGTTCTGAGGAGCTGATCGCTAGCTTGTTTGGAGGTTGCTGGCTGAAATGCCTTCACCAGCAAATGACTTTTACCTTTGGAGGCAGTTGGCTACACGTCATCACCCGCTGGTTTCTACCAGTAAGGGGCTTAAAAGCAAGGTGTCACCAGCAAAGGCAATTTTTAAACCAGCTATTAGAGACAATGCAAGCCAAGACAAGCGGACTCTTTACAAGTCCAAACTATAAGAAATGAGATTTAAAGTCTGTGATTCTTAAAGCTTTTTCGTCCAGGGAATCAACCAGCAAACATTCCTCAAATTGGCTCAGAGCCATTTTGGCAAAAACCTGCACAGTCCACCTGCTCTGACAGCAAAGGATGCAAGGGTTCCTTTGTCTAACAACGGCTCCAAATTCAAATGTAACGCCCTGATTTATGAACATGACATAAATAAGAAAAATGAGGCACATCGGGTACGAGACTTGCACTTGGGATATCAATCAAAAATAAAAACCCATGCAAATAAGATAGAAAGCATCACACTTATCCCAAGTTAAGCAAAATGTGATAAAAGGGTGCCTCCTCAAGAAAGGATTGTAGCTTCTTGAGTAAACCAAATATCAGAGTTTTAACAAAATTGAAGATAACAAAAGTCTAACAAAAGGTATTGAGTATAGCAGCGGAAAGTTATCAAGGAAGTATGTATATGAAGATACACACTTCCGCATTTAACTATTACAAAAGATGAGTCTTCAGCTCCACTCCTCTGCTACCTCGTACTCTGCTCCAAGTCTTCTTTTAACCTGCACATTTTAGAAATAATGCGAGGGGCTAAGTACAAATTATACTTAGTGAACACATGCCCGAAAACATACATATATAATTTTGTCATGCCTTTTATAGAGGGTCGTACATCGGGTTTTAAACTTTAAATATCCTCCCACGGCACCAAAATATTTTATGCATTTAAGCGCGCTTTCTTCAACAGTTAAACTATCTGCAAAAATATGTGACCGGGAGGTGGCCGCCAACCACAGTCACAATGCTAGTCCATGTAGGGCGCGACCACTTAACATGATAGCATCACAATGCACTAACCCGTGGCATCTTTTCATACCAACCGGGCTAGATCGTAAAAGAACCACAATATGCGTAGTCAACATTCACGTTCTCACGTGTAATGTTCTTCTCTGAGTGGGGTTCCCCCACAAAGAGGACATATATCAAACATAAAACAGTAGGCAATGACAAAGCAGTTAAAACAAAGCATTTGTATTTCATGCGTGATTTCTTTGAAAAGAAAACATCATTTTTATTTTATTTTGGCCCACAATATATAGGGGTAAAAAGAAAGCCCACCTTAGTTGGTGTGATTGCAAGTGATTTCTCTAGTTGTCAATCCTTCCCATGCCCTTTCCTATGTTATAAGGAATACGAGTAAATCCTCAAGGGATAATAGATAATCTACAATCTGTCACATCAAAACAATTCTAGACTCTTAATCGATCTCAGACTTCTCATGTTGAGCCATCAGATAGAGATGTGAAAGAATGATCAAACATTTTGGTTTGATGAACAAGATAGTCAAACATTATTTCACTAGCTCGTGATTCAATACCGAGCATAAACTCACAATGAAAGTTCATGGTTCAACTTAATTGAACAAATACGAGACTTCGTCAAATGACGTAACATTACTTCAAAGATTATGATTGAAATAATTTCATAATCAATCATGAATCATCGCACAACGCTTGAGAGTATGAGAACTCATCAAGTTGTTTCAAGAAATGATTAAGTTATGATTTATCGAATCGAACAATTGAAGTTGGGTTGAGTTCAAAAAGATTTCAATTAGGGTAGGAAAGAAAGGAATAACTATCATTGTCGATTGATAAAAGAGATGTCGAATGATATCGAAGATAATTTGAATTGATCGAAGAAAGAAAAATTGAATTTTTGAAATTATGGTCTGTGTCAATCGACACGGAGGGTGTCGATCGACATAGGCATGTCGGCGAAAACATGTGTCGACCGATATAAATTTTATTCCAAACAATTTTGTGTCGATCGAAATAGGGTTGTGTCGACATGGAATGATGTCGATCAAAATAAGAGATGCGAGGATCGACACAAAGAAAACTAGCTTGTGTCGATCGAAAAAAATTTGTGTCGATCGACACAATTCATGTCGACCGATATAGAGTTTGTGTCAACCGAAACAAAGATCGACACTCCAGATTTCAGATCGAGCAGCTGTGTTGATCGACATGCTCTTTGTCGATTGACACGCACGCATGTCGACCTAAACAGAGGCATTGTTGCCTTCGGCGGATTTTGTGGTTTTTGGCTCAAACGGTTATCCGGGCTCATCCAATCGATTTCTAACAACACCAAATGGTTTCCTAACAATTATAATGAGTCTAGACATGATTCTTAACGTCAAAACATGATAGAATCGAGATAAAACCTCAACATATCCAAATAGGGCAAATATACCAAATATGCTTCAAAATAACCAAAACTCGATTCCTAGGTCGATATATCATTTCTAGGCTCATAACACAACATGCTAAACATGCATACGTACTCATAAACTCAAGATCAAGCCTAGATCATATCATTTATAAACTAGGGTTAAAATCATGACATGTTTAAATCAACAAAATAGCTAGAGGGAGGTTCGATTTATACCTCCTTGACGTTTCTAAGCCTTTGCAAGCTTGATCAACCCTTAGTTTGTCGATTTCCCACTTCAAAACAAAAAGAAATGGAAATCTAAGGTTGGAAATGGAAAGGAAACGAAGAGAGGGTTCCGAAAAGGTATAGCTTTACCTTGAAAACCCTTCGTCGGAGCTTCGTCGCAGCTCGCCGGAAAAACTCTAGAGAGATCTTGATAGAGAAGGTAAAGTGAGAGTTATAGGAGTGGGTTTCTATTTATAGAAGGGAGGTGAGTGTAAATTTGGAATTACTGAAAGTTAAAAAGGTTAAAGTGGTTGTCACATCGGTCACTTTAACATCACCTCACATCAACTCCTCATCTCTTCGCATCATTGCACGGGAGACCGTGATTTTTGTCGATACACAAATATTTATCGATCGATATTATCTCAATACGAAAATGTCGGGTCACCGAATAATTAATCGAGATTAATTAAGCTCATTAATAATAATTAATTTCCTTCAATAAAATAAAGGTGGCACATAATTGACGCCAAGATAAAAATTTTCCAAAATAAATTGATAGCAAACTCCCGAATTAATTCGATAGAAAAATCTAATTTTTGGAAATTCGATAATTACAATTATTATCTTACGATGGGTGTTACATCCTCCCCCACTACAAAAAAAATTTCATCCCGAAATTTCGCAGACTACCAAAAGAGTTTGGGATAGTTTTCTTTCATCTTGTCTTCGAGTTACCAAGTTGCTTCTTCACTGCCATGATGCTTCCAAAGAACTTTGACAATTTTGATCTTCTTGTTGCGGAGCTCTTATGTTTTAAAATCCATGATTGCTTCTGGTCCTTCTTCGTAAGTCAAATCAGGCTGGAGCTGAACTTCATCTTGATGGATAATGTGTCTCGGATGAAAAATATATTTTTGCAGTTGGGACACATGGAAGACATTATGAACATTTCCAAAACTGGGTGGTGAAGCCAAACGATAGGCTACGGCTCCAATCCTCTCTAAAATTTCGTAAGGAACCATATATCGTGGCCTAAGTTTGCCTCTAACTCCGAAACGAATGATTCCCTTAGAGGGCGATATCTTCAAAAACACCTTGTCTCCTACTTCGAAGGTCAACTCGGTTTGTCTTTTATCAGCATAAGACTTCTGTCGATCCTGAGCTTCTTTAATTCTAGCACAGATCTGTCGAACAATTTCTATCATCTCAGCGACTGAATCGGATCCTAAGATTTCACGCTCTCCAACTTCATCCCAATATAACGGAGATCTACACTTCCTTCCGTAGAGCGCTTCGTACGGGGCCATTCTGATTGTGGCTTGGAAACTGTTATTGTAAGCCAAAATTCGATTAGCGGCAAGACTGCTTCCCATTTCACTCCTCTGTCAAGAACAACTGTTCTAAGCATATCTTCCTAGGTCTGTATGGTTCTTTCAGTTTGACCATCCGTTTGAGGGTGAAACGCGGTACTGAAATTCAAATAGATTCCAAGCTCTTTCTGCAAACTAGTCTAAAATCGAGATTTGAACTTTGCATCTCTATCAGATGTGATCGTCGTTGGCACGCCGTGTAATTGAATGATTTCCTTAACATAAATTTGGGCAAACTTATCTGATCCATGCGTAATCTGAATTGGCAGAAAGTGTGCGCTCTTGGTCAAGCGAACCATGATTACCCAAATAGCAGTGTTTCATCTTTGGGACTTGGGTAAACCAGTTACAATCCCATTTCCATTCAGGGATGTCAAGTGGTTGTAACTTTCCATACGGCCTTTGATGCAATGCTTTTACTTGTTGACACGCCAAACAACGTTCTACGAACATGGCAATATCTCGTTTCATGCCTTCCCACCAAAATTTAGACTTCAAGTCTTGGTACATCTTTGTACTTCCAGGGTGGGCGGTGTACGGGGTTTCATGTGCTTCCCTCATGATTTCTTCCTTCAAATCATTAACCTTTGGCACACACAATCTTCCATCGTACATTATAGAATTATCGGAAGCTTCTTGAAAGTTTGCGACTTTATTCTCATGGATTTGAAGTCGTATCCATTCCAAAACTTCATCCTTTCTCTGTGCTTCCGCAATTCTTTTCCTCAGGTCAGGATTTGCCAATAAGGCTGCTATTCTCGTGCTCACCGTTTCTGGTGGCTAAATCACTTCAAGATTTAGCTTCTCCATCTCCTTGATCAGGTTTTCTTCTTGCGTAATTACAGCACAAGCTTTGGCTGGAGCTTTTCTGCTCAACGTATCAGCCACTGTATTAGCTTTACCAGGATGGTAATTAATGATCAAGTCATAATCCTTCACTAAATCCAACCATCTTCTTTGCCTCATATTCAGATCTTTCTGCTCAAAGAAATACTTGAGGCTCTTGTGGTCAGTAAAGATTGCACATCTAGCTCCGTAGAGATGATGTCTCCAAATCTTTAGCGCGTGGACAATGGCTGCTAATTCCAGGTCATGGGTTGGGTAATTCAATTCATGAAACCTTAATTGGCGTGATGCATACGCAATCACCTTCCCTTCTTGCATCAAAACACAACCTAGACTGTTCTTGCAGGCATCTGTATACAACTCATAATCCTTGTCTGCTTCTGGTACTGCCAAAACTGGGGCAGTGGTTAAGAGTTCTTTCAAGCGTTGGAAACTCGCTTCACACTCTTCAGTCCACGTATATTTGATTCCTTTCCTCAGAAGTTGCGTCATTGGTCTGGCGATCTTAGAATATCCTTCAATAGTATCCAGCCAGTCCAAGAAAACTTCGAACTTCATTGGGTGTTTTAGGAGCTTCCCACTCCTTCACCGCTTGTATTTTAGCTGGGTCTACTTTGATTCCTTCTGCAGACACAATGTGTCCTAGGAACATCACTTCTTTCAGCCAAAATTCGCACTTGCTAAACTTAGCATACAGTCTTTCCTTTCGTAGGGTTCTCAAGACTGTTCTCAAATGCTCTCGGTGTTCCTCTTCACTCTTCGAGTAGACAAGAATGTCATCTATGAAGACTAGAACAAAATTGTCAAGATATGGATGAAACACGCGATTCATAAGGTCCATGAATATTGCCGGTGCATTTGTTAATCCAAAAGGCATCACTACGAACTCATAGTGGCCATATCTTGTCCGAAAGGTTGTCTTTAGAATATCTTCTTGACGGATTTTCAACTGATGATATCCAGATCCAAGGTCAATCTTCGAGAAGACCTTTGCTCCCTTAAGCTGATCAAAGAGATCGTCAATTCTAGGGAGTGGATAATTATTCTTCAGGGTGAGTTTGTTCAATTCTCGGTAATCGATGCACATACGCATAGATCCATCCTTCTTTTTCACAAACAGGACAGGTGCTCCCCAAGGTGATACGCTGGGTTGAATGAATCCCAGATCTAATAGCTCTTGTAACTGCACTTTCAACTCTTACAGTTCTTTAGGGGCCATCCTATATGGAGCTTTTGAGATAGAAGCTGCACCTGGTTCAAGATCAATAACAAATTCCAATTGTCTATCTGACGGCAATCCAGGTAGCTCATCAGGAAAAACATCTTCAAATTCTCTGATGACTTCAATGTCAATGACAGTAATGTCCTTCTTGTCATCCTCATTGAGGTACACAAGGTAAGCTCGACTATCTTTTATGCTGGCCAAACGGTCGGAAATTAAGGGAATCCTTGTCCCTTTCCTAACTTTGTACAAATGTACAGGTTCTCTTCCAGACTGTCCAAAGGACACAATCCGGTCTTTACATCGAATGGTAGCATGGTTTTCTTCTAACCAGTCCATTCCTAGTATGACGTCCACATCTCTCATTTGCAGGACGTTCAAATCGTTGGCTCTTAAGACGCTTGCTCCAAAAGAAATTTCTAGGGTAAGATAAATAAGGTTCGAGAGAGTTGATCCTCCATTTGGGGTCACTATCACAAATCATTCTTCGTTCCCTCGATACTAAGCCCCAGATTCTGAACGCAATCTTCGGATATAAACGAATATGATGCACCAGTATAAAAAAGCACAATAACTGGCAAATGATCGATCTCATACCTATCAGGTTTCCCTGATCTTCTTTCCCTTTTGGTTGTTCCAAAGCATAGGCTCGTCCTTGTCGTGCTTGCTGTTGAACTGGTTGTTGCTGCTGCGGCTGCTGCTGCTGTTGCTGAGGCACTTGTTGGATCGGCTTGGCTTGGATAGCATGGTTACGGGTGTTTTGCAGTTGCTGCTGGCCTTGCAATGTGCGCAGTTGAGTGTTGCCTTTATTGTTTGGGAGCTGGTTGCGAAAATCTGGCCGATTGTTGCTCTGGCGACACTGCGATGAATAATGTCCCAGATGTCCGCAGTTGTAGCAGTTGGCATGGTAGGTAGCGCATTCTCCTTGGTGGTCTCTTCCACAGCTATTGCAGTGTTTGACAGCGAAGTTGCCTGGGCGGTTGATCCCTTGATTCTGAAAGTTCCTTTGATTTCCGGCTTGATTGTTGCGGAAATTCTGATTGCCTTGCCAATTCCTTTTATGTCCTGTTGTTGGAGTCTACGGGACATCTTCTTGCTTTCCCTTTGTTCGTGCTTCAGCTGATTGCTCTAGCTTGTTGGACAAGAGAGCTGCTCGCAGTCCATTCTTCAGTGTTGCTTCAATGTTCAAGGCTCGCTGCAGTGCGTCCTTGTAGTCTAATCCGGTCAGGCAAGCAATGGAAGCTTGGATGTTTGTTCTTAGTCCAGACATAAACTGGAGTGCCTTCTTCTGCTCAGTGTTCACCGCGTCTGGAGCATACCTCGACAGGCTGTTGAATAAGCGGTCATACCCCCTGACGGACATTTCTCCTTAAACTAAGCGGTGAAATTCCACTTGCTTCTGAACTCGATACGTTAGGAAAATATACTTGGTATAGAATTCCTCCTTGAAGTTGTCCCAAGTTAAGGCACCTTCTTGCTCCGGAGTGAGCGTTTTCAAGTGGGTGTCCCACCAGTGTTCAACTTCATCAGTCAACTGAAAAGAAATGCACTGGACTTTCTCCTGGTCAGTGCAGTTGAGAATTCTGAAAATTCGTTCCATGGACTTGATCCATGTTTCAGCTTTTGGCGGGTTCTCGGTTCCGTCTAACAGAGGAGGATTTTGTCGGGTAAAGATCTCCCCGATTCTTCTAGGTTCGACAGGAGGTACTTGTGCCTCTTCTTCGTAATAATCCTAGTTTTGTTCGGGATGCGGTCCATTGCCTTAATCTTGGTGTGGTTCATTTGGATTTTCTGGTGGTTGGTCTCTTCCACGGCCTCTTCCACGGCCTCTAGCTGGGGCTTCTCTAGGTGGCATTCTGCAAAGTAAATAATCATTAAAAGAGGTGTTCAGGACCCTAAGTACGCACAATGCATAACGAAAAATCTTTTTCAGGATCGCAATAAAGACAACAATGATAAATACAGATACACTTAACATGATGGGTTATCCCACAATTTAGGGTTAACCGTCTTTTAGGGCACAGTGTTCCCAACAATGCTTGGTAATGTCCAAGTTTGCTCAATTTTCACAAAGATAAAATAGTTGATACATAACACAAAAAGCTTAAATCAGTACAAGAGAATTTACATCCGCATGCCCGGGAAAGTGGGCTTGTAGCACTTTTCATTAGAATGGGATGGCCTACTTGGAAAATTGGGCCTCCCATGGCTACCCAAAATTTACATCCGATCATTCATCTCCCGAAGGAGGAATAATGGCTTTTAAAGCCTCCTACTTCAACTATTATAGCTGGTTAATAACAGGCCCAAACAGGCGCCTTAAATATCCACAGATTGAGTTCTACAATTACAATTAGAAGCTACATACTGACAATTATATCCTATATGCATCAATAGATAGAGTTGTCAGATGATCCGAACATCCTGTCGTCTGAGAAGTCAACCACCTCGGGAGGGGTTGTAATTTCCTCATCGGGGTCCTCGCCACCAACATTCCATGGCTCGTCTCCCCACTCCTGCTGCCATTGTAACGGCCAATTTGCGGCAATCCATTCATTGTTGGACTGGGCAGCACCATTTGGTGGGGCATCTTCTGATCAGGATTGACATGTTTGTCGTCATCCTCGTCTTCTCCTTCTTCTTCGTCGTCCCCTTCTGGATCCTCCTCCTCCTCCTCGCCGTCTTCAACTTCGTCGTCCGACCCTTCTTCACCCTCGGGGTCTAGGTATTGATCCCCGAGTCGGTCACGCATCTCGTGCCTCCAAGCTGCCGGTACAGGGTGGTCCAAATCAGGATTCTGAGAATCCTCGGAGTAATCATCAGGGTAGGCGGGATAGTGACTGGCATCTAGATCCTTGTCACTGGGTCCGTAGGAGGAATCCTCCTCCGGGTCTTCTTCAAATTTGCTGTCAGATACGAAGCTCCTAGTATGAGAAGATCCTGCTTCGATGTCGTGGGGCTGAGGTGGATTCTGGAAGGTAGCTCGCTGACGGCGGATAAGGGTAATGAATACCTCCAGGTCAGACTCGTCGGCAAGGGAGTCGTCCAAGTAGTTCACAAAATTTGTCTGAACCCATGGTTGCCACTGAGGGGGCATCAGTTCAGCTAAGCGGCGTAGTCCCTCCGTCCTGGTCACTCTGTATGGGTGAGCATCCAACCAGAACTTGTAGAAATCTGACAGAAAATAGCTCAGGTAGTCTTCTTGGCAGATTTGGTAGCTCCTGAAGTAATTGACTCGCCTCTCTCCCGAGGCGTTGCGGGGTAACAGTTTGCGGTGGGTGAACTTGCGTCGGGCCATCTGCGAATAGGTAAAGTCAAAGAATCAGGTGGTCGGCAAAAATAATAGTAGTTTGCACAAATTAAGTAGCAAAAGTAACACAATTATAAGGTAATAATTCTAGAGTCTACTACGGCGCATAATAGTCCTATCTTAATACATGCTTATTCTAGGTCTCTTGCGAAGGTAAACTGAAACATGCTCCCTAAAAGCATCTAAGTTCTCTAATAAGTCCTTTATAATTAAAGCATTCGTAATGCATATGAGAATATTTTCATGAAAATGCAACAATTTATGCATTGAAAGCCTTCGGTAATTAGAATGCAACTATTTATGCATTTAAAGTTTTTCATGATCTTTGATAAAATAGATGCAACAATGTATGCATCAAAACTTTAACACTTTAATAAGAAGGCTTGCGCCTTAAAACTTTAGTGCAATAATTTATGCAAAATATTTTCTCTTGATGCAGCGTCGAGTACGAATACAGGAGCTGGAGCTGGTAAAGACATTTTCAGAAGGAGGCCTTGAAGCAAAGAGGTCCTCGGTCCAGAGCGAAAGGAAAAAGAATAAACCTAGCTCTGATACCACTTTGTCACGCCCCGATTTATGAACAAGGCATAAATAAGAGAAATGAGGCACATCGGGTACGAGACTTGCACTTGGGATATCAATCAAAAATAAGAACCCAAGAAAATAAGATAGAAAGCATCACACTTATCCCAAGTTAAGCAAAATGTGATAAAAGGGTGCCTCCTCAATAAGGGATCATAGCTTCTTGAGTAAACCAAATATCAGAGTTTTAACAAAATTGAGGATAACAAAAGTCTAACTAAAGACATTGAGTATAGCAGCGGAAAGTTATCTAGGAAGTATGTATATGAAGATACACACTTCCACATTTAACTATTACAAAAGATGAGTCTTCAGCTCTGATCGCTTGTAAAAATACAGCAAGCAAATAAATTTATAAACCCGAAGGTATGTCGAACCCACAGGGACAGTGCAACGAAGTCATCTCATGTGCTGGACACAGTTTATCAATTCTTTGTTTGAGTGAACCAATTTTCAGAAGAGGGTTTTGTTTTTCAAAATAGAAATTAACTTAGGAATAAAATTCAATAATAAAAAGCACAGATTCTAGGGAAATCAACCAATCCAATTCAACATGTATAAACAATCAATCCAAACCCAAAATAATCATTAAGGTGGGAAATCTGTTAAATTGGAATTAATTCCTTTGTTGGGCAATTAAAACCTAGATTACTAGAAAGTGAATTTTACCTCTCGGTCTCAAGAACACAAACTAGTCAATCTCAATAAAGATACAGATTTGAAAACCCTACAACTAATTCTTCTTTTTGAGACAGAAAACAGTTGTATCAAAATTCTATTTTCCTATTATTAATTATCTCCTCTCGGTCTCAAATTAATAACTATAAACCTAATTCAATTTTCATCTCTCGATCCTTCAATTGAAAATAGATTTTAAAAATCTAAACCATAGAATTTGAACCAATTAATTAAGGGTTGGATTTAATTGAATTAACACATATTGAAAAGGATGGAGAAAACCCTAGAACCTGTTAAGGGTTCTAGCCTAACATAATTGAAACAAACATTGCAAAAGATGTAAAGAAACTTACTTGAATCATTAAAACAATAGGAACCTTGAAGTACTTGAATCCAATTGCAACAATAAAAATAAAGAGTACTAGAAATTAAAGAGTTTAATGCTATAATTAAAGTTGAAAAACTGAAACTAAAGGTAAAGAGGAATTTTGAAAAACTGAACTAAAGACTGTATTTTCGAGCCTAATAAGTCATATTTATAGGGGGAGAAATTATATCTTCAAAAGGTAATGATTTGGGAAGGAAAAATCTTCAAACTGGGCCAAAAACTGCCTTTCCGGGATGCGTGTCGCTCGACACAGTTCCTGTCGGTCGACAGGATTTCATTTCGGTCGACACAGATTGTGTCGGTCGACAGGAATGCATCTATCCGCGCAGTCTCACGGTTTTGGCCATAACTTTCACTCCCAAACTCCGATTGACCCGATTCCAGTTGCGTTGGAAAGCTAACTCAAAGGTCTTTCCATCCATGTGCTCCATTAGCTCAGATTCCATCTGTGGAAGAAGTCGTGACTGTACCTTTGAACATCTGCTGCTTTCGGTACGGGTTTTCATTAGATTTGGCCTAAAACCTGCAAAATATTACCATGACAAGCATAATATCCCCTATAAACACTTCATGCTCGATTATTAACTAAAAACTCAAATAAATGCAATAAAACAATAAGAAAACAACGTGATAAGTGAGGCAAAATACGAGCTTATCAAGCTCCACTCCTCTGCTACCTCGTACTCTGCTCCAAGTATAATTTTAACCTGCGCATTTTAGAAATAATGCGAGGGGCTAAGTACAAATTGTACTTAGTGAACACATGCCCGAAAACATACATATATAATTTTGTCATGCCTTTTATAGAGGGTCGCACATGGGGTTTTAAACATTAAAAATCCTCCCATGACACCAAAACATTTTATGCATTTAAGTGCGCTTTCAACAGTTAAACTATCTGCAAAAATATGTGACCGGGAGGTGGCCGCCAACCACAGTCACAATGCTAGTCCATGTAGGGCGCGACCACTTAACATGATAGCATCACAGTGCACTAACCCGTGGCATCTTTTCATACCAACCGGGCAAGATCGTAAAAGACCCGCAATATGCGTAGTCAACATTCACGTTCCCACGTGTAATGTTCTTCTCTGAGTGGGGTTCCTCCACAAAGAGGACATATAGCCGACATAAAATAGTAGGCAATGATAAAGCAGTTAAAACAAAGCATTTGTATTTCATGCGTGATTTCTTTGAAAAGAAAACATCATTTTAATTTTATTTTGGCTCACAATATATAGGGGTAAAAAGAAAGCCCACCTTAGTTGGTGTGATTGCAAGTGATTTCTCTAGTTGTCGATCCTTCCCTTGCCCTTTCCTATGATATAAGGAATACGAGTAAATCCTCAAGGGATAATAGATAATCTACAATTTGTCACATCAAAACAATTCTAGACTCTTAATCGATCTCAGACTTCTCATGTTGAGCCATCGGATAGAGATGTGAAAGAATGATCAAACATTTTGGTTCGACGAACAAGATAGTCAAACATTATTTCACTAGCTCGTGATTCAATACCGAGCATAAACTCACAATGAAAGTTCATGGTTCAACTTAATTGAACAAATACGAGACTTCCTCAAATGACGGAACATTACTTCAAAGATTATGATTGAAATAATTTCATAATCAATCATGAATCATCGCACATTGCTTGAGAGTATGAGAACTCATCAACTTGTTTCAAGAAATGATTAAGTTATGATTTATCGAACAATTGAAGTTGGGTTGAGTTTAAAAAGATTTCAATTAGGGTAGGAAAGAAAGGAATAACTATCATTGTCGATAAGAGATGTCGAATGATATCGAAGATAATTTGAATTGATTGAAAAATTAAAAATTGAACTTCTGAAATTGGTGTCTGTGTCGATCGACATGGAGGGTGTCGATCGACATAGGCATGTCGACGGAAACATGTGTGGACCATTATAAATTTTATTCCAAACAATTTCATGTCGATCGAAATAGGGTTGTGTCGGTCGACACACAATGTGTCGACCGACATGGAATGATGTCGATCAAAATAAGAGATGCGAGGATTGACACGAAGAAAACTAGCTTGTGTCGATCGAAAAAGATTTGTGTCGGTCGACACAATTCATGTCGACCGATATAGAGTTTGTGTCGACCGAAACAAGGGTCGACACTCCAGATTTCAGATCGAGCCGCTGTGTCGATCGACATGGGTGTGTGTCGATCCATATGCTCTGTGTTGATTGACACGCACGCACGTCGACCGAAACAGAGGCATTGTTGCCTTCGGCGGATTTTGTGGTTTTTGGCTCAAATGGTTATCCGGGCTCATCCAATCGATTTCTAACAACACCAAATGGTTTCCTAACAATTATAATGAGTCTAGACATGATTCTTAATGTCAAACATGATAGAGTCGAGATAAAACCTCAACATATCCAAATAGGGCAAATATACCAAATATGCTTCAAAATAACCAAAACTTGATTCCTAGGTCGATATATCATCTCTAGGCTCATAACACAACATGCATACGTACTCATAAACTCAAGATCAAGCCTAGATCATATCATTTATAAACTAGGGTTAAAATCATAACATGTTTAAATCAACAAAATAGCTAGAGGGAGGTTCGATTTATACCTCCTTGACGTTTCTAAGCCTTCGCAAGCTTGATCAACCCTTAGTTTGTCGATTTCCCACTTCAAAACAAAAAGAAATGGAAATCTAAGGTTGGAAATGGAAAGGAAACGAAGAGAGGGTTCCGAAAAGGTATAGCTTTACCTTGAAAACCCTTCGTCGGAGCTTCGTTGGAGCTCGCCGGAATTCTCGCCGGAAAAACTCTAGAGAGATCTTGAGAGAGAAGGTAAAGTGAGAGCTATGGGAGTGGGTTTCTATTTATAGAAAGGAGGTGAGGGTAAATTTGGAATTACCGAAAGTCAAAAAGGTTAAAGTGGTTGTCACATCGGTCACTTTAACATCACCTCACATCAACTCCACATCTCTTCGCATCATTGCACGGGAGACCATGATATTTCGTCGATACATGAATATTTATCGATCGATATTATCCCAATACAAAAATGTCGGGTCACCGAATAATTAATCGAGATTAATTAAGCTCATTAATAATAATTAATTTCCTTCAATAAAATAAAGATGGCACATAAATGACGCCAAGATAAAAATTTTCCAAAATAAATTGATAGCAAACTCCCGAATTAATTCGATAGAAAAATATAATTTTCAGAAATTTGATAATTACAATTATTATTTTACGAGGGGTGTTACATCTGAGGGGTTTTGTATACTGAAAGCATTTATTACAATGAGTATACAACGGTTTATTTCTCCTATCTTTTAACAATCGTACATGTATGAACAATGGTATCCTCTTGTCTCACCGATAGGGACGATCATACGACGTGTTGTAGATTGCAGAAGACAATATGATCACTTGACCTAGTGAGACATAAACCTGATCACAACCGAGACATCGTATGAGGATACGTCTGTCCGGATGGCTGCGACATTGTCGGAATAAGTAGTCTGTCTTGGTTACTTGACATGCTGGTACGCAGAGGTGGCTTATTGATGGACCGCAGTGAGATGTATTCGTCTGTCTGACATCAGCGAATACAAGATCTCGTTATATTGATTGAGTCCAAACCCTAACGAAGGTTCAGGGGTTTGCACGGGTTGACTGTTGTTTTGACTTGCCATGGTGGAGAGCCTAAGTAACGTGCTCGTATATCCGCATCTTGGGTAACGGTAGTTCGTGTAGTACCGCCTGAGACTGGGTTTAGGTAACCATATCCGAGTAATAGGATGGGGACATTCCCTGAGGAGCTCAATAACATTCATCGTGCCAAAGTCCTGCAGGCTGATTAAGTTCAGGCACGAGTGATAAGGTTTGAGTGGTACTACTCAAGAATTATAAGATATTAATTAATTGTAGTTAGAGCTTGTCAGAGGCTCCGATTAATTAATGGACGTCCGGTAACCTTAAATATGGGGATTCTCAATTAATGCAGCTCCTTCTCATAACGTGGTAATAAAGGGGTAGGTCAGTATTAATTCTGTGGTGAAAAAGAATTAATATTAATTAATTGATTGTGTCCTGGGTTGTGGACATGGGAATTAATTAATTATAGGCCCACTTTATTATTTACATTAGGTCCCAGGACTGGCCCAATTAAATATGCTGAATTAAGCCCAAAATGGCCCATTAGGGTTTCCAACCCTAGGTCTATAAATAGACAGCTCTCTCTCTTAAGTTGTAACATAGTTGAAACACACTAAACCCTAGAGAGAGAGGAGGCGCCGTTTTTGGTAGAGAGGGAGGAGAATTCTGATTCTGGTCCTGCTCAGAATACAGATCTACGGAGTCCTCACCAATAGTAGATCTGAACAGCATTGGGACACAACCCTGAAGATCTGATCTGGAGAACAGATTTCTTTCTTTCTTCCCTCTTTATTTTCGATTTTAATCTAGAAATTAGATCTCTAATTTCTGTTTCCGCAGATTAAATCGGATTGCGTGGTTGATTTCAAATTGGAAATTCAAACGCAAAATATCGGTTCTGACACGACGGAATAACGGTAATTCCTCAATCCACGATATGCATTAAATTCATAGGAGCATGCTAGGTTTTTGTGAATTTTAATTATGTGCAATAACCATAAATAGATCCGGTTCAGTTTGGTTTTGGTGATTCGGTTCACGGAAAAACCCTACAACATCCTCCCCCACTACAAAAAAAAATTCATCCCGAAATTTCGCAGACTACCAAAAGAGTTTGGGATAGTTTTCTTTCATCTTGTCTTCAAGTTCCCAAGTTGCTTCTCCAGTTCCATGATGCTTCCAAAGAACTTTGACAAGGTTGATCTTCTTGTTGCGGAACTCTTGTGTTTTAAAATCCATGATTGCTTCTGGTCCTTCTTCGTAAGTCAAATCGGGCTGGAGCTGAACTTCATCTTGATGGATAATGTGTCTCGGATCAAAAATATATTTTCGCAGTTGCGACACATGGAAGACATTATGAACATTTCTGAAACTGGGTGGTGAAGCCAAACGATAGGCTACGGCTCCAATCCTCTCTAAAATTTCGTAAGGAACCATATATCGTGGCCTAAGTTTGCCTCTAACTCCGAAACGAATGATTCCCTTAGAGGGCGATATCTTCAAAAACACCTTGTCTCCTACTTCGAAGGTCAACTCGGTTCGTCTTTTGTCAGCATAAGACTTCTGTCGATCCTGAGCTTCTTTAATTCTAGCACGGATCTGTCGAACAATTTCTATCATCTCAGTGACTAAATCAGGTCCTAAGATTTCACGCTCTCCAACTTCATCCCAATATAACGGAGATCTACACTTCCTTCCGTAGAGCGCTTCGTACGGGGCCATTCTGATTGTGGCTTGGAAACTGTTATTGTAAGCAAATTCGATCAGCGACAAGACTGCTTCCCATTACACCCCTCTGTTAAGAACAACTATTCTAAGCATATCTTCCAAGGTATGTATGGTTCTTTCAGTTTGACCATCCGTTTGAGGGTGAAACGCGGTACTGAAATTCAAACGGGTTCCAAGCTCTTTCTGCAAACTAGTCCAAAATCGAGATGTGAACTTTGCATCTCTATCAGATGTGATTGTCGTTGGCACGCCGTGTAATCGATAGCAAAATATAATTTTTGGAAATTCGATAATTACAATTATTATTTTACGAGGGGTGTTACATCAAACCTCTCCAGTTTCGTCTAAAAATAGAAGATTCATTCAAGTGGAGAAGGTTACTTAATAACATTTTTTAGAAAGTAAAGATACTCTGCAAAATTCACAACTTAAAGCGCTCACCTACTCAAGCTATTTAATCAGCTTACTCACTGTGCTCTGGCCCGTAAGAAAAATAAAATATGAGGAAGGAGGAAGGGAAAATAATAATTCCCTTAGGCAAATCAAAATTCTATCGAACCAGTTCCAAATCATCCCACCAATAGCCTAGATGTTGGTCCTTAAATATCAGAGTCGTCGTGTTTAATCAAGAACACGAAATGCAGCGGAATGATTAATAGTCACTTACACTTATGTTTTCCTTTGAAGATTATTTAAACTCAGGAATAGATTAAGTTTCTTTACAGATATACACTAGCAACTCTGTTGCTAGGTTTTAAATCAGTTTTTTTTTTAAATAGTTAGCTATAAGACTGTAAATGAACACAATGTTTATAGTGGTTCGATCCAATAGATCTACGTCCACTCTTTAGCTGAAACACTAAGAATTCCACTAGAAAAGTATACGAAATAAAAGGAATTGCTCAGACACTTGCGGTAGGCGGCGAACTTTTGAACCGGCCACGGCAAAGCTATCCTCCGTTACTTCGTTCTTCTCCGATAACAGCTAAGGCCAGAACAAGGTTAAAACCTTGGAGAGACTTGTCCTTCGCTGTTGTGAGGCTTTTATAGTTTGCCTCTAAACTTTACAGAATTGTGGCTAATGCCCGTCAGAGTCAATCCTTTCTAGGAATGACTGTTGGATCTTCCTAGGATGGAAGTTATCCCAATGATTGAAGATTCTCAACTGAAGTTAAGGAATCTCTGAAGAGGAGTGTCAGATATTCAATGAAAGACACTTCTGGTTGTTGAGAGCTTTGAATACTCTTTATCACGAGCTCTCAACTGACTAATTTTCACTTGTTCGCTTTGTCAAAGGAATCTCACACTTAGGATGTTTGCGAATGTCGGTAGTGATAGAAGCAGTAGTAGATTTTCACTTTTGGACCTGCCTTTTATAGGTGGAGATTCAAATCTTGAATCTCCATATTCGTTAGACACAACGGCTCCTTTGTCTGAGAGTGATTTGACTTGAGCAGTCGCTTTTGGCGTTGATCTGTACTTTCCGAACTACTTCGGGAAAGCCTCATCCTTTGTGTGTACTTTTGTCAGAATGAGAGTAAGGCTTTAGTCTTTTGACTGTCTTGCTTTGCTAGGATCTTTTAGCACAATATGCTAGATGAATATCCTTGGCGATATGCTAGATGTATAGTCTGCTGTTGCAACTTCCGCTGACTTTTGGTTCCTTTTGACTTCGATTTGCTAGCGTCTTTAGCAGTTTGCTGAATGTTAGCAAATGCTAATGCCTTAGCATTCTGCTATCATCTGACTTCTAGCGAACGGCAATCTCCGATGTCTGCTAGGAAACCTTCTAGCAAACTAGTCTATTACAACTCAATATATGACCTATACAAGACATTACAAGATATGCTAGACTATCTAGAATTCAGCAAATGATCGACCAAATGCTAAGGTTTGATTCAACAAAACATTTTGACAAATAAATCCTAAGGGAGATTTTAGGAATAATTTCCCAACAATTTCCCCCTTTTTGGTGCGATCAAAGCTTACTATCATTTGCTGAAGCTAAGAGGATGAATGTCTGTGTTTACAAGACTATGCTAACCTTGCAATCTAACACAAAGTTTTATCCATCTTAGTTCTAGCAGATTAAAAAAAATGACATTCCCCCTCAATAAATGCTGGGAAATATTTATCGATTAATCACATAAATGCTGTGCTAGAATGTCTAGCACCCAAGAATTAGCATGCATTTCTCTGTAACAATCTCAAGATATAATTGTCATCAAAATGCAATTGTGTTGAATACACAAATAGTGTATTTCAACTAGGGCACGCAGTGAAAATCAGATATTGACAATGAGAGGTTGTCTCAGTCTGATCAATCTTCATTCATATGATAAATTCATTACAGATATAGTGAAAATGATAGACAGAGACAAGTCAAGATACCAGAATGGAATGCAGTCAGGAGTCTGGAGCAGGCTTCTTTAGCTCGTCAAGTTCATCGAATTTGCTTGATGTCATCTGCACAAATGAGTCCAAAAACTCCTTAGCAGCTGCACGTTCAGCGACCTCTAACTCAAGATCCTTAGCTATCCTCTCATTTTCCTCTTTGAGCATCTTGATTTTCAGCTCTGTTTCCTTTTGATTTAGCTCTTCGAGAGCTTTCCTCTTCTCTTCTTTGGCAACAGCTCGAGCTTCTTTTGCTTTCTTCCTCTCAGCAGCCTCAGCAATTCTCCTTGCTTCCCCCTCTTTGATTGCATGCAAAAATCTGGAGGAAAAAGAATTAACTTTATTCTCCACCTGCTGCTTATGCTCTGCTACGTCTTCCTTTACTTCCTGCACAGTAGCCTTGACAGAAGAAACATTGGACTTGACTGAATTCACCCTGGCCGTTACGGTATCAACATTTTTTTTTACTACTGCAATCTCTCTCCTTATGTCAGTGGCCTCCATCACCATTCTCTCAGACATGGTGGATGCAGCACTTTGGACGGCCTGTCGTACTACGGAATTTAAGAAAGTGGGAAGCTCAAAAGAACTGATCGGAGTGGCTAGAAAAGATGAGGTGGTGGGAATGATGATTGCTCGAAACCTAGCAGTGGACGTGGAGAATTCTTCCATTGGTTCTTCTGTGGTAACTGGCTCAGCAGTATCTATCTCAACGACAGGGGTTAGCAGATACTCTTCATTTTCATTAGCTTGCAGGTACTCTGCTCCAGCAGCAGTCATTGCAGCTTCCTCCAGCATCCATGCCTTTGCTAAATTTAGTGCTAGCGCATAAGCCCGCATTTCCTTGTTTATGTTGCGAAAACTGACCAACTCAAGCTTTCGGGCTTGGCGCTCCTCTTCCTCTCGAATAGCATCCAATCAAGCTTGTAATTTTGTTTCTTCGAACTTCACAAGTTCAGCTTGGCATTTCTTGTATTCAGCAGCTGCTCGGGCTTGATGCTTAGATAGTTGGATGTGAGTGTCAGACAGCCCATCTGGAGCAAATGTGGACTCCGACAAGGAATGTGAGGAAGATGTTAGCCGATGAGCCTTAATGACCTGGAGCCTGGCTAGAACGGCCTTATCACTATACTGTTTGGAACAGAGGGATTGATCCATCCAATTATTTGCCCATTGCTCATCGCGTCTCCAGAAGTTTAGACCTTTCCATGCCATCAACATTTCTCTTTCTTCTAAGCAAAGCTCTCTCGAAATATAATCATATTTCTTCCATCTCCTTAGCTCTTATTTTAGTCTATCTCCTTCAACTCCTTCTTCCAGTTCTCCAGCGAATACTTCCTTGATCTCCTTCTCCACCATCAAATCCACAAAATCCTCAATTTCTCGTCCAAATATTTCAAAGATAGAGTTTACCTGATCTTCTGATGATGTCTCAGTACACCACTAAGAGAACCTTCCCAACTTGAATTTAGGATCAGGAAGTCCATTGAATGGTATACGAAGTTGATTGGTGTCTTCCGTGGAGATCTTCCTCAATTCTTTTGCATCATAAACATTTTTGAGTCCTTCATCAGAATCAGATTCAGAGATGTAGGTAGGAGGGAACCTTTCCTAGTTTCCTATTTCAGCATCGGAAGGAACTTCTGCGTGAGGACCTTCATCAGGATTTGCTTCCTAGTTCCTAGCAGACGGTTCCTCGATAGCAATCTGTGGAGAGCAGACTTCGTGCTCAGCAAATGAGTTCTCCTCCACGTGTCCAATCTGCTCAGCAAATTCATCTCCAGCACTTCCTTCCTTGTCATCTGATTCTTTCTCGACTCTAGAAGGACCTGCTTCCGGATTCCCTGGTAGCCATCTGGGTGACCTTCGGATAAGATGTTCCTCATCGGAACTGCTTCCTAAGTCCACAATCAATTCCTCCTTATTGAATTTGTCGGTCCAAAGTGCTTCATCAAGCTCTTCGTCTGACATAACATCTTGTTCAGATATGATTGCTCATTCATCGTCAACTAAGGGAATTGAAACGGTGATCCTTCCACCTTTGATACCTTTCCCTTTCTTGGCAGCATTACCTTCCATAAATGTCCCTTCTAGTAGTTGAGTGGCTTTCTTCTGAGCTTTATGTTCTTCAGCAGCTGTCTTGATTCGTTCGAATTCTTTATCTCTCCCTTCGAACGTCATCTCATTGATAAACTTCTTGTATTGCCTCTTTTCATGCTCTCTTCTTTGAGCATTACACTTTCTCTTTGTTTCTCTTACTCCCTGAATGCGCTCTTTCAGGCATCTGGATGACAGAGGGATGTGATCTAAATTTTCTTCAGCAGCTTCTTCTGCTGTGACTTCAGTAGCCTTCCTTTCTGTTGCGGCTTCAGCAACCTTCTTCTCTGCTTCTGCTCTCTCTAATTCTTCCTCCTCTGAAGTTAGGACCAACTTTCTCCTTGTCCTCTTCTTTGCTTTTTTTTTTGCAGAAGAGGTGATGTTAGACCTCTTCTTTGTTGGAATTTTCAGTGCAATAGTCCCAAGAACAAGTGGAGGTTGTTCGGCTTCCTTTGCGGTCATGATCTCGTTGATCTGATCTACTGGTAGATTTCCTAATTTCTCAATATCCTCGAGATTCTTGAAGTAATGATCTGTTTCAGCATTCGTTTGGAGTAAAGCAATCTCTTTAGCAGTCATAGGGATAGCCGGCTGCAATATTTGAATTGCCGTAGTGGCTACATCTGGTTCTTCAGGGGATGTGGGTTTGTCCTTGTCCACATTCAATTTCCCAGTCAACTTACGAGGATTTCTGAAGCTTACAGGCTTGGGCTCTTTTGTTGTCACCGGAAATTTGTCTGTAGATACTCCCTGTTTCGACTTGGCTTTCTCCAGAAGAACAGCCAGTCTCTTCATTTGTTGCTCAAGATCTGCGATAGAGCTCTCGCTGCTTTTGGAGTTAGATCCCGATGTGAATGGGATCTCTTTCTGCTGGTTGTGCGGCCCAGCAGATCTGTCAGTGTGAAAAGGCTTCTTGGGCTTCCATTTGAAGTCCCTCTTGACGAAGTAGGCTTCGTCTTGTGTTTTGATGCTGGGAGATCCAACATTCCGGATGGCTTCATTCTTGTTCACCATCTGGATGTCCCACTCATGTGCCTGCAGTTGAGCAAATAACTCCTTGGGAGTCATTTTGGACAGATCCTTCTCCTTAAGAGATGTAGTCTTCACAAACCAGTCCTCCTT
>JAPKLW010000657.1:150880-182066 GCA_026898455.1 Plectranthus barbatus
ACAGTGTCAGCACGAGTCTTTGTCAGCCGCCTGCTGATGAAACTTTTCCCAACTGGTGAACAGTAGCCAGTGGTAAGCGTTTCTCATGCTGGTGAACAGTGTCAGCATGAGTCTTGATCAGCTGCGACTTACAACATAAAGACCTAAACAGGACTTTACATAAAAGACTAGAGCTATGTAGAGACAACTGACGCTGGTAGGACTTAGGATTTGATCCACCAAAACTATAATCTAAACAAGTAAGCTACTGGGGGAGGAAACCTTAGACAGATTTCCCAACAAAGACTTACACCACGATCAACTCCTTTGTTGGTGAACAGCATTTCCAAATACTTGCTGATTTTTAGCCCAAAATTCACGTTCGAAGAGAACGTTCCATCTACTGCCATATGGTCATTCTTCCGAGCATGTTCAGCCCATCGTTCAAAGAAGAATTCTGCCCAATTTCCTTTAATGTTATCTGTCACTGCCATCATGACAACATACTTCTTGGCAGAGAGCTCCGAGTACGAACCGGCGTCACATTGGAGCATCTTGATTACTATCTCCGCAAGGAGCTTGTAATCGTCAGACAGAGTGTTAATCGGTGTAGCAACCTTAAATGTAATCACCTGCCCTTTCTTGTCTTTTAACTCCCCTGGTTTCTTCCACAAATTCCAACGTTTCTCCATCTCAACAAGATCATTGACCTTGTATTGAGAGATTTTTGTCTCATAATTTCGAAGCCCAAATGTCCTCAAAAGAAGATTAACACTTACTTCCACAAAGTTTCCATAAACACAAGTTTTGAATGATTTCTGATCATCATTCATAACTGCCCTCGCATGAAATTCTGAGACCATATGTGGGTGAAAGTGATCAGGCTCAGCGGAAAGATATTTTACAAGCGATTCGGAGTCAAGAAGATCTATAATCCACTTTGGAATGTGCTTGATGGCGAGAGGCATGTAGAGGATTCTGTATTTCATAATTTGAGCCAGACGCCTCTGCTCTGTCGTATGGCTGGATAACTCCTTTTTTTGAGCCAAAACCACCAATCTACTGTATGGAACTGACTCATCAATGTCTTCCTTCTTCATAATTTCGGTGAAGCCAGGAGCATGTCGAACATGCAATAGCGAATCTGTAATGGGTGGATAGATGAAGGTGGGTTGTTGGAATGGGGATGAAGAGATAAAGTTTTCTGGGTTTTCAGTAGGGGATGATTCAGGGTGAGTTGTATTGCTTGGTTCTTGATCTTGGGTGATTGGAGAATCGGGATTTGTTGCCATGGTTGGGAATTTTGAATGTGAGTAAGGGATTTTGAAGAGGGTTTGAGAAAGAGGATGTGAAAAATTTCAGAAGGGTTAGGGATTTGAATTTTTTGATAGGGACAAATCGGATTCGAAGGAGTTAAAGATCTTTAGTTAAATCGGACGGATGAGGTTATATCCTTCTCAACTGAAATCAACGGTTGGGCATAATTATGGTATCGTGTGTAAGTCCACATTCCCACAATCTTGTCTTCAAATGACGTGGCTTGTCTTGATTCGATGCCGCCGTTTGCGCACAATAAATGCTCCATCCTTTGAAAGTCAAGATGTCCCACAACTGTTTGACTAGGATTAGCATCCATGACATCTAGCAGACGTAGGTAGTCTTATAACCCTTCGACTACTCCTGCGTGACTCATCGACTTCCAATAGATATGATAGGTTGACCTGAGCATATATCCCATCTAATTTGAAAGGATTATAAATAGTACCCATTGGAAGTTCATTCGCTACACACTTTGGCACTTCTACTTTGTTTTCTTTACTCTGTTTCGAAAGAAAACTATTCCCTCTTCTAAACAAGATGAATCCTGCATCCTCTATTTTTGTTCGTCGAAACCAAATCCTTAGTGAACCAGGCCTATATTCCGAGTATGAAGACAACTACCAGGTGGCAGAGACAGTCTGACGTGGCACTTTCTAACTTGATACAGCCGTCTGTACGCATTAAATGAGTTTAACTGGTCTAATCAAATTGACCTTCATTGGTATCATCTCCCCTCCTCGAATATGATGTGGCAAAAGAAAGGTTTGACTCAGCATATTCTATCCAGCAGATGCTCCCTTCTCCTTAATACATATTACTCTCCTTCGTATTGCCTCGGCATATCAAGGATCTGCTAGAATTTAGTAGATCAAAACTAATGATGATCTCCTCGAGCCATACGCTGATCTGACTATCAACCATCACTGTTGAACCAATTAGACTTTCCATGCAGTCACGACGTTCTTCCTTCTTGTGATGATACGAATTTCAAGATATGAATCATCACGATCTTTTAAAGATTTCCACGTAATCATAAATGCTAAGAGAGTTTCTCTTCTATAAATAGGCTTTGTGTGATGATGCTTCAACATCACAACTCCTCTACCCTTCAAACTTCCAAAACGAATTTTTAGGCAAATGGATTCCCCAGGGCAATGCCTTGACATATGCAGAAATCAAATTCTCAACGAGGCTGGTCTTTATGCTTATTTCCGTGACAACATTGCCGTGGCCGATAAGGTCATGGCAAAGATCACGCGGAGTTGGTTGAAGAAGTTTGTAACGGCAACTCCTCTGCATTATCATAAGGATCTCCTCCGGGAGTTCTTCAAAGACTGTGTGGTAGAGGAGAGGGCGATATATGGTTCCTTCCGGGGTTGGCTGGTTCGCTGGTCACCGGAGTCCTTTTCCCGTGACTTCAGACTTCCAATGGGCCCAATACCGGTTTTGGCTTACCGGTCAATGGAGGTGGCGCAGGAGTGGACATCTTGGCAGGAATGGCGTCAGTCCCCTTGGTTCAGGTTTTCTCCTTCTGCTTCAGCATCAGGTCTCCAACCCTTGTACAGAGAGTTGTTCCACATCGCAAATCACATGCTGCTGGGAGAAGATGAGAATAATTTTTATTTGACGAAGGAGATCTGGCAAGCCATGCTGGCTATGGACGACGAGGCGGAGGCAGATTGGGCGAGCCTTGTCTTTGAAGGCGTCCGAGATTGTGTCCAGCTGTATCCCTCCGTCCCTCTGCTAAACAGAATGCAGCTTAGCTGGCTCCTCGAGCAAACTTTCCAGAAATAGCAGATGGGTCGTCCAGCCTCCGGAACCCCGATTTCTACCCCTGCAACCCTTCCTTTTAAAAAATTGTATGTCTGATGATGCCAAGTGATCCCCTCCCCCTTTTGTAATAGAATGTATGGTTTTTTTAAAAAAAATGAAATGGTATCGTCTATCCTTTTACATCTATTTTGCATCTTATATCACTCCATACTCATTGCCATTCCAAATCTTCATATCTTCAGATAAGACTTTTCAGTAGATTCCTCCAATATGGCACATAATATGATACATGCTATTCTTTAATCATCTGTTTTTGTGATCTCGATGATCTGCTGAATATCCATGGGGAATCTGCTCAGCAGCTTCTTCGTTCCAAATTGGCTAGCAGCAAATTAATAAGTGCTATAATCTAGCAAACTTTTTCTTCAGTAGACTAATTCAGCATCCAGAGTACGTAAATAATGTCTTCATGAAATCCAAGAAATCCAGAAAGAGTGAGAACAACTTCTCATTCATCCATAGTCTCGTCTAACTCCATGAGACCTAATTTTATGCATAACTCTTTAAATCTGGTCTCCGGAAGAGGCTTCGTGAAGATATCTGCAATTTGATCTTCTGTGCATATATACTTGATATCAATATCCTTCTTCTCCTGATGATCTCGAATAAAGTGGTGACGGATATCAATATGCTTGGTCCTAGAATGATGGACCGGATTCTTAGTAATGCATAGGGGTGAGCATTCGGTTTTTGGGTTCGGTTTCTGCCTGAAAAAAAAACCGAACCGAAAAACCAAATTTTTTTTTTTCGTAACCGAACCGAACAGGAAAAAAAATCGAACCAAAATTCCTGTTCGGTTTTCAATTTTTTACATCGGTTTTTCGGTTAAACCGAAATTTTAATTAAAAAAATACAAAATTTGAAAAAATTAAAAAATGAACATAAAAAAATAAAAAATAAATTTTCAGCAATTAAAAATATATTTATATATATATATATATATATAATATTAATATTATATATATAATTTCGGTTTTTCGGTTAATTCGGTTCGAAAAAATACAAAACCGAACCGAAAACCGAAAACCGAATTGTTTAAAAAATCGTAACCGAACCGAACCGAAAACCGAAATAACCGAAATTTATTCGGTTCGGTTTGGTTTTCGGTTTTTTCGATTTTTTGCTCACCCCTAGTAATGCACATAGCATTGTTGTTGTCACAATAAATCGGCACACATTCGGGAGAAATCCCATAATCTTGCAAATGTTGCCTTATCCATAAGATTTGTGAACAACAACTAGCGGCAGCCACATACTCTGCTTCTGTAGTAGATGTAGCAACATAATGCTGCTTCTTGCTAAACCAGCTAATAAGTTTATGTCCAAGAAATTGACAAGTACCGCTCGTACTTTTCCTATTAATTTTGCATCCTCCAAAGTCTGAGTCCGATTATCCACTTAGTGCAAGACTGTCTGCTCTTGGATACCAAATTCCCAGACCCTCTGTGCATTTCAAATATTGCACGATCCACTTAGCAGTGTCAAGATGCGTCTTCTTAGGATTTGCTTGATATCTAGCACACAAGCCAACGACATAAGATATGTCAGGTCTGCTGGCGGTGAGATATAGCAGTGAACTAATAATTCCTCTGTAAAGAGTAGGATTCACATCGTCTCATTCCTTCTCAAGCGCAGCTACACACGTCGTACTAATTGGAATCCTTAAGCTCTTTGTCTTCTCTGGACAATATTTTGCAATAAGATCGCGAGCGTACTTATTCTGGTGAATAAAAATTCCTCCTCTTGACTGCTGAACTTGCAATCCAAGGAAATACGACATCTTTCCCATCATGCTCATCTGGAAATTGCTAGTCATAAGATTCAAAAATTTATCACATAGATCTTGATTCTTTGATCCAAAAATTATGTCAATGACATATATTTGAACTAGCAGAATACTTCCTCCATCTTCGATGCGGAAGAGAGTTTGATCAATCCTTCCTTTCTTAAAGCCATTGGTTAGCAGGAACTTAGACAGAGTTCCATACCATGCTCGTGGTGCTTGCTTTAGGCCATATAATGCTTTCCTGAGCCTATAAACTTGATTACCATGCTCGAAGCCAGGTGGTTGCTCAACATAGACTTCCTCCTGAGCTCACCATTTAGGAAGGCACTCTTCACGTCCATTTGCATCACATCGAATTCATGATAAGCAACATACGCGAGGAATAAGCGAATTGCCTCCAGCCTTGCTACTGGAGCAAACGTCTCATCATAATCTATTCCTTTGCATTGTCTATAGCCCTTGGCTACAAGACGTGCCTTGTTTCCGACTACCAGACCTGACTCGTCCTTCTTGTTCTTGAACACCCATTTAGTGCCTATAGCACTTTGGTGTTCAGGTCTGTCTACCAATTCCCACACGTTATTACGTGAGAACTCTGCAAGCTCCTCGTGCATAGCATTCACCCAATCCGGATCTAGCAGAGCTTCCTCGACCTTTTTGGGTTCTTCACTAGAGATGTAGCAAGCTAGCACAGCATTGGCATTCCTTTGTCTGGTTAAGATAGGATCATTGACATCTCCAAGAACACCTTCTAGAGGATGAACACGTAACCACGCAGGTCTGATGCGTGCTGGAGTTTCAGCATTTGGTACGCCTTCTTGATTGTTATCAGCTAGAATATTTCCTTCTTCATTCTCCTGGTGTTCAGCATCTGGAACATCATCAGCGCGTTCGTTAGCAGCTGGAATTTCTGCTATAGGATTCTCAGGAACGGGAGCCTCTTCAGCAGGTCCTTCAGCAGCTGGAATCTCAGCAGCACCTCTGCTAAGACCTTCATTCGCAGCTATGCCTTCCCCAATTGGAGTAGACTTTGATGTCTCTTCCTCTTCGTCATCAAGCAATTCCAAGATATCTAGTCCATCAATGAGATGATTAGGTGTGGCCTCAGCATGATCATTAGCATCACTGGCCTGGTCAACAGTTTGGTCTCCTGCTGAGTGCGTCGGGTTTGTATTGCAGTCATTCATAGACTTAGTCGGATCAATACGCATATTTTCGAAAGAATTTAAAAACGTTTGATCATTGACATCATTAGTCTCATGATTGCTATCCTCTTTCTCTTTAACAGCTCTACGCACTAACGTAGACTCATCAAAAATAACATTGCATGTTATTTCCACAACACCGGTAGTCTTATTTAATACTCGATAACCTTTGTGGGTGGGGTGACCATATCCAAGAAGTACACCCTCGTCTGACTTAGGTGAGAAAGTATTAAGTTTTGAATTTTCGTTATTATGAATATAACATGTAGAACCGAATGCACGAAGATGAGTTATAGAAGGCTTACGACCGTTGCACACTTCATAGGGAGTCTTGTTAAATTTGCAAGTAATAGCACTCCTGTTCTGTGTATAGCAGGCCGTCATCACTGCTTCACCCCAGTACTTAGCAGGTAGCTTGGAGTCTGCTAGCATTGAACGTACGGCCTCCTTCAACGTCCGATTCCTTCTTTCAGCTAGCCCATTCTGTTGAGGAGTCCTAGCAGTAGATCTTTCGTGTGCAATACCAGCTTTAGCACAGAAATCCATAAGTACTCCATTGTAGAATTCTGTCCCATTATCAGAGCGAATCCTCTTCACAGTAACTTCCTTGCTGTTTTGCTCCTTGAGGATTAACTCCGGTAGAATGAGCTTTACCTCATCTTTGGTTTTTAATAAACGTACCTACGTATACCTGGAAAAGTCATCAACAACCACAAGTGTATATAGTCGTTTACTTACAGTGGGTGGGTTGACTGGGCCGAAAAGATCCATATGAAGTAGTTCTAGGATCCTTTGTGACGTCTTCTTCTCAGGATTGGTCTTGAATGAAGATCTGGTCTGCTTTCCTTGTTGACAAGCTTTGCACACTCCTTCTTTGCGAAGAGTTTCAGTGGGTAGACCTACAACAAGCTTATTCTTGGCAAGGTAATTAATAGTTTTAAAGTTCAAGTGATTAAACCTCTTGTGCCACAGCCATGTTGTCTCTTCTTTATTCAAGGCTAGGAAGCAAGAATGTTGTCGGTCGCTCTGCCAATCAACCATATATAGGCCACCCTTGCGGATGCCTCTGAGCTTCACTTCACCTGTAATGGCGTCAGAAATAGACCAACCAGTATTGACAAAGGATACAATGTACCCGTTCTCGCATAGTTGACTTATACTAAGTAAATTGTGTTTTAGGTTGGAGACGAGTGTCATGTTGATGATTCTCAGTCCATTGCGTTCAATGCACCCTCTCCCAACAACTTCCCCTTCACTGTTGTCTCCGAATTTGACTTTGGGACCATTGTATAGTCTTCGTATATCTGAGAACAAGTCTTCGTTCCCCGTCATGTGTGCGGAGCAACCGCTGTCCAGGACTCACTCGTTTGATATGCTCATTGTCATAGCCCTTGGATCCTGTCCCTGCAAGTCAATCATGTTGATTTAGGTACCCATTTAGCGTCGGGTCCTGCGGGATTAGCATGGGTCAAAGTTCCATTCGGAACCCACATCTTAGTGATCCTCAAGACTTTCTTCTTGATTTCAATTTTTACCATTTCCTCAACCTTTGGCTTAACATGTTTGACATATTTATATCTAGGTGTAGTGGTGTGCTTAGCCTTCCTTGCCCTTTGGAATATGAATGAATTGGGCTCAGGCCTTACATAGGTGTTCCTCCTATGTAGTGTGTTCTGCTGATATATTGGCATCACATTATTGTAATGATCTCGCCTTCTTTGGTGAAAAGCAGGATTTGATGTCCTAGCGTTGGGAACAGAATGCTCAGCATACCTTGGTCTTGCTGAATATGGTTTAGTATACGCTCTCGGATTTTGCTGAGGTCCAGCAGATACGTACTTAGTATTCGTTCTATTGTTCCTCTGCTGAGGCTTAGCAGATTCATGCACAACATTCAACTTTAGGTTCCTCTACTGAGGTCCAGTAGTTGTATGTTTAGCAGACTCTGACTTAGGCCTCTGCTGAGGTCTAGCAGACGAATATTTAGCAGTCTCTGCTGAAGACCTCTGCTGAGATCCTACAGACGTATTATGTGGATGTCCATTCTTTTGCTTAGAAATTGGCTTAGCATTGGATGGTTCAGCAATGACAATGCCTTTTCCCTTTTCGGCAGTGATGGTTCCAGCAGATACAAACAAGATTGGATTCTGCTTAGAGGAATTAGCATCAGATTTTGGAATCCTTTCCGAGAATTCACATCCAAGTCCAGACTTATCGTTATGATGTCTTTGTTGGCTTACAATGGCATTGAGAGCTGCCTTGCTGGATGTATACATACAAATGCAGTCCTCTCTAGGTGTACTCTTTAAAGCAAGATTTTCTTTTTCTAAATTTTGAAATTTTTCTGATAGTTGAAAGAAATCTGCTTTTACTTTTAAGAGTTCCTCACTTTCTAACCTTAGTCTTTCGACTTCCTCGGTTAATGTTTGAACATTTGATTGAAGTGAGGTATTTTCACCAATAATGGCATTTTTGATCTCATACATTTTAGAGAATTCAATTGACAGCTTTTTCAGGTAATCTTCCTCAGAATCAAAAAAAGATTCTTTCGATTCATCCATGAATGTAGTGTTAGAAGTGTTGGTAATTAGTACCTCATTTTCTTCAGCGGCTAGGGCTGATTCACTACTCTGCTCAGCATCGGTATCAGTATCAGCAAACCGATCTTCGACAATATTTGCCATTAGTACGAACAGAGCTTCCTCGTTATCTTCTTCTTCTGAGGAATAGTAATACTCCTCATCATTCTCCGGAATGTCAGAAGCCTCCGTCCTTGTCAGCAACGCCCTGGTAACTGCTTTGACAGCACGTCTTTCAAATCTTTGCTTCAGGCGCTCTCTCTATCTTCTCTGCTGACTTTCGGACATTCATGCTTTAAATGGTCTGGAGAGCCACATTCAAAGCACGTTCTCGGCTTTCGCTCTGCTGAGCGGGTAGATGATGATTGTTGAATTTCTTTGGCTTCTTTCTCAGCTTTTGCTTCTACCATCAACTTCTGAAGCTTTTTCAACTGCTCTTCCAGCTCGCTGATCTTTAGATCAACAGGTTGAGAGCCTGAGGTTGAGACAACCTCCTTTGCTGGTGACGCTGGAGCAGGTCTTTCATGCTTGTAGAAGGGCTTCTTCATCTTATACTTACTGAAGTCCTTCTTAGCGAAGTACGCTAAGTCCTCAGAGTTGGCAGCGAAGGTTGATGAAGCTTGTGCAACGGTCGCTTCATTATTTTTTGACTGCTGGATATAAACTCGTGAGATTTGAGTTGAGCAAATACCTCCGAAGTAGACATGTTGTTGAGGTCCTTTTCACTCAAGCTTGTCATCTTTGCGAACCAATCGTCCCTTGGATATAGTTTGGAGATAATCTTGTTGTTCATCTCCCCGTTTCCATATTCTTTCCCCAGATTGCGAAGTTCCCCTATGATGGTGCTGAATCGTTCTTCCATATCTTGTATGGATTCACCTGCAATCATAGAGAATGACTTATATTTATCAACAGCTACCTGTAGCTTGTTACGCTTCATCTGGTCTGTCTCTCGGGATGATTCGCAGACATATTCCCACATCTCTTTTGCTGTGTCAAAGTTAAGCGATTTGTCAGCCATCAACTTTGGTAGAGAGTCATAGATCAGCTTTTTTGCCACGTGTTCTAACTGAGCTCTCTTTTTATCCTCTGTTGTATATTCTTCATTGGGCTTTGGAACCATTTGAGGTCTTGGTTCTTCTCCTGCAGCAGCAGCTCCTACAAAGGTGTTAGGTTTCATAATTTTAATTGGACCTCTTTCCAGTACATCAGCCGTTTCAGGATGAATGCTTTGAAGCTGTATGAGGGCGAGCTTCTTCCATGACTTGAAGTTTTCTTTCGTGTACTTCCCAAGCGAGTGATTCAACATTTTGTTCACTTATTAAGTAGTTTCCTGAGCTTAGACAGACAAAACACAGAAAAACAAGTAATAGTGCAAGAAAAAGATAGATCTGATCTTAAGCGACTCAGAAGCAGTCGGTTTTTCAACCACTAATACCACTTGTTGGTCCTTAAATATCAGCGTCGTCGTGTTTAATCAAGAACACGAAATGCAGCGGAATGATTAATAGTCACTTACACTTATGTTTTCCTTTGAAGATTATTTAAACTTAGGAATAGATTAAGTTTTTTCACAGATATACACTAGCAACTCTGTTGCTAGGTTTTAAATCAGTTTTTTTTAAACAGTTAGCTATAAGAATGTAAATGAACACAATGTTTATAGTGGTTCGATCCAATATATCTACGTCCACACCTTAGATTAAACGCTAAGAATTCCACTAGAAAAGTATACGAAATACAAGGAATTGCTCAGACACTTGCGGTAGGCGGCGAACTTTCGAACCGGCCACGACAAAGCTATCCTCCGTTACTTCGTTCTTCTCTGATAACAGCTACGGCCAGAACAAGGTTAAAACCTTGGATAGACTTGTCCTTCGTTGTTGTGAGGCTTTTATAGTTTGCCTCTAAACTTTACAAAATTGTGGCTAATGCCCGTCAGAGTCAATCCTTTCTAGGAATGACTGTTGGATCTTCCTAGGATAGAAGTTATCCCAATGATTGAAGATTCTCAACTGAAGTTAAGGAATCTCTGAAGAGGAGTGTCAGATATTCAATGAAAGACACTTCTGGTTGTTGAGAGCTTTGAATACTCTTTATCACGAGCTCTCAACTGACTACTTTTCACTTGTTCACTTTGTCAAAGGTGATGGGTTTTGTATACTGAAAGCATTTATTACAATGTGTATACAACGGTTTATTTCTCCTATCTGTTAACAATCGTACATGTATGAACAATGGTATCCTCTTGTCTCACCGATAGGGACGATCATACGGCGTGTTGTAGATCGCAGAAGACAGTATGATCACTTGACCTTGTGAGACATAAACATAATCACAGCCGAGACAGCGTATGAGGATACGTCTGTCCGGATGGCTGCGGCATTGTCGGAATAAGTAGTCTGTCTTGGTTACTTGACATGCTGGTACGCAGAGGTGGCGTATTGATGGACCGCAGTGAGATATATTCGTCTGTCTGACATCAGCGAATAAAAGATCTCGTTATATTGATTGAGTCCAAACCCTAACGAAGGTTCAGGGGTTTGCACGGGTTGACTGTTGCTTTGACTTGCCATGGTGGAGAGCCAACACAGCGCGCTTGTATATCCGCATCTTGGGTAACAGCAGTTCGTGTAGTACCGCCTGAGACTGAACTTAGGTAACCATATCCGAGTAATAGGATGGGGACATTCCCTGAGGAGCTCAATAACATTCATCGCGCCAAAGTCCTGCAGGCTGATTAAGTTCAGGCACGAGTGATAAGGTTTGAGTGGTACTACTCAGGAATTATAAGATATTAATTAATTGTAGTTAGAGCTTGTCAGAGGCTCCGATTAATTAATGGATGTCCGGTAACCTTAAATATGGGGATTCTCAATTAATGCAACCCGTTCTCACAACGTGGTAATAAAGGGGTAGGTCAGTATTAATTCTGTGGTGAAAAAGAATTAATATTAATTAATTAATTGTGTCCTGGGTTGTGGACATGGGAATTAATTAATTTATAGGCCCACTTTATTATTTGCATTAGGTCCCAGGTCTGGCCCAATAAGTGTGCTGAATTGAGCCCAGGAGCCCATTAGGGTTTTATAACCCTAGGTCTATAAATAGACCTCTCACTCTCTGAAACCCTAGCCACTTCATAACACAATTTGAAAAACCCTAGATCTAGAGAGTGAGAGAGGGGGCGCCGATTTCTGAGGGAGAGGAGGAGAATTTTCGAATTCTGGTCCTGCTCAAGCCACAGATCTACGGAGTCCTCACCAGCAATAGATCTGAACAGCACCGGGACACAGATCTGAAGACCTGATCTGGAGAACAACGATTTCTTCTTTTCCCCTTCCTTTGTTTTTGATTTTGTCTTGAAATTAGGGTTGCTAATTTCTGTTTCCGCAGACAAATTCGATTTGCGTGGTTGAATTGAAGTTTGGAATTCAAACGCAAAAGATCGGTACAGACCCTACGGAATTACAGTAATCTCTCAATCCACAATCCCGTATTAAATTCATAGGAGCATGCTAGGTTTTTGAGGATTTTAATTGTGAGCAATATCCATAGATCCGATCCGGTTCATTTGGTTTTGGTGATTCGGTTCACGGTAAAACCCTACAATTGGTATCAAAGCCAGGTTTCTGATTATGGCTCTATTGTTCATAATTAAATTCATTATGCATGTATGAATTTATTGTTTATTGTGGATGTTGGTTTTTGTTCCTCGTGGCAACCCGTTGATTCAGCCCGCGGTGGTTTATCCGTGTAGGGCTGAATTATTCTGTAAAAATCATGAGAAAATCCATGATTAGAATAGTTTTGAAAATTTTAATAGAATAGAATTTTCTGTAATTTTCAAATTTTTGAACGGGTCGAGGACGAAGAACGAAGACGGAGCCGGCGAAGGGCGGTGCACGGCGGCTGCGTGCGTGCAGCCGTGGGCGATGGCGGCGCAGGGCCGTGCACGGCGCGGGCGACGGTGCACGGCGATGCGCATCGCGGACAGCCGGGCGGCGGGCGAGCACGGCGGCTGGGCCAGGGCTGTGCACGCGAGGCGCGCGCGCGAGCGTGCGCGGCGCGGTGCGCACGTGGCGGCGGCGGCGGTCGGCAGTCGGCGGCGGCTTCGGTCGTCGTCGGCTGCTGCTGTCCCGTCGCGGTGGCTTGTGTTTTGGTGGTTTGTGCAATCCTGTGTAAACCCTAGGTTTGCATTAGGGTTAGGGCAAATCATCAGATCACAAAGGCCTAAAAATCCAAAAGATTTGGATTTATCTAAATTAATTCAAAATTCAATTTGTAATAGATAGATTTTATTTTCTATTTATTTTTGGGGCCACGAGGAATTTTTGTTTGCCTTAATTGTCCTCGTATGATATGTGATTTATTTATGTGCGCAATTAAGCATGTGTAGATAATAGGAAAAGCATGATTTACTGCTTTTATTATTTACAGCTTTCCAAGCATGCTTATGTGATTAATTTCTTTTGTTGGATTATATTTTGGGAATTTTTGGGCTTGTTTAATTACATGCAAAAATTTGGGAAATATAATGACAAAAGGAAATTATGTGTGCGCATAAAGAAACCTTTTAAAAGAAAAATATTAAGCAGATTTTTTAATTAAAATCAAAAGACCTCCACAAAGCGGTCCTAGGCTGTAAGTGTATCTCTCGTTCTAGTAAACGTTTACGAGTGAAGCTTGCTAGTTCCCGGAGGTACATGGGTACGGTTGTTGGGATTTCTAGACAAACAATTTAAATCATGTGAATAGTGGGAGGGCTTTGCGTAAACGTCTACGAGTGTAGCTTGCGTAGACCTCTTTCACAAGTATTCTAGGATTGATTTAAATTAAAGATAACAAAAGCTTTGAGGGCTGTGCGGTATGGTTACGTGCCATGCTAAACTGTCTCTTTTAGCCGGAGTTAAATTTGTGGTTAATTGCTTAGAAGCATCTTAGAATATAATGCAAGAATTGCATCCCTGTTCTTGAGAGATGGCTTGGTCTAAGGTTTTCACTAATTATTAATTTCTAGTGTCAAAAGCATCCTGACATGGTAGTGAAATTAAATGGATTGGGGCTTAAAACCCGCAGTTCTGGTCGAGGGTGACATCGTAAACGTCTACGAGTGTAGCTTGCGGTGGGAACTCTTGGGCAATTAGTGGAAAACATTTGTATTTGATTTATTAAAAGGTTTTCAATGCATTTGTTTTCGAAGTTCAACATGTATGTTCTTATTTAAGATTCTTTATTATTTCAGATATGTCTAAGTCTACTGTTGATTATATACTTGCTCTCAATCCTCTAACTGGTCCGAACTTCCATGAGTGGAGATATTGCATTGAATACATTCTGCTGACTAAACAACACATGTTTGTTCTTACTATGATGCCACTTGCACCACGTTACCACAAAGTGTCTAGACAAGAGAAAGAGTTCTATGATAGCTGGGTGGCATCTGAGGATTTTACTTACAAGTTAATCACAGATAACCTATCTAGAGAACTTAAGCTCAAGTACATGGGCTATTGTAGCTCTGTAGGAATCTGGATGGACTTGGTGCGAACGTATGGTGAAGTGGAACAAACTGTCAACTGTGATCTCGTTAGAGACCTTGTCTGTAAGAGAATGATTGATGGCAGTTCGGTGACACTGCATGTGATGATCATGGATAACACCATGAAGCGATTCACACATGGAGGTGGAAATATCAGCGATCGGGCCAAGATCGATATTATCCTGAACTCATTGTCGATTTCTTTCTATGACTTTAAGAAGGATGTAGCTAAGAGAAGTGAGTACTCTTTCAAGGAGTTGCTTACTGATCTCATAGCAGGACAGTCCTTCGTGCCTTCATGGGAGTCTGAGTTATCAGATCTTGAGCACAGCTTGGACACATTGAAAGATGTGGTTCATACTGTGTGCAAGAATATGATTGATCGCAGATCACGTGAGAGGAGGTCAAATGATATGAAGGTGGTTGGTGTCACTTCAAGTAAGAAAGCATGCGGAAGCAAGGGACAGGGTACGTCATTTGCATTTGTAACGGAAACATGTTTAGCATCGGTTTCTACTCATTCGTGGGTAGTGGATACTGGAGCTACTGATCATGTTTGTTACATTCTGGAGAACAACGATTTCTTCTTTTCCCCTTCCTTTGTTTTCGATTTTGTCTTGAAATTAGGGTTGCTAATTTCTGTTTCCGCAGACAAATTCGATTTGCGTGGTTGAATTGAAGTTTGGAATTCAAACGCAAAAGATCGGTACAGACCCTACGAAATTACGGTAATCTCTCAATCCACAATCCCGTATTAAATTCATAGGAGCATGCTAGGTTTTTGAGTAATTTAATTGTGAGCAATATCCATAGATCCGATCCGGTTCATTTGGTTTTGGTGATTCGGTTCACGGTAAAACCCTACAAAAGGAATCTCACACTTAGGATGTTTGCGAATGTCGGTAGTGATAGAAGCAGTAGTAGATTTTCACTTTTGGACCTGCCTTTTATAGGTGGAGATTCAAATCTTGAATCTCCATATCCGTTAGACACAACGGCTCCTTTGTCCGAGAGTGATTTGACTTGAGCAATCGCTTTTGGCGTTGATCTATACTTTCCGAACTACTTCGAGAAAGCCTCGTCCTTTGTGTGTACTTTTGTCAGAACGAGAGTAAGGCTTCAGTCTTTTGACTGTCTTGCTTAGCTAGGATCTTTTAGCACAATCTGCTTGATGAATATCCTTGGCGATATGCTAGATGTATAGTCTGCTGTTGCAACTTCCGCTAACTTTTGGTTCCTTTTGACTTCTATTTGCTAGCGTCTTTAGCAGTTTGCTGAATGTTAGCAAATGCTAATGCCTTAGCATTCTGCTATCATCTGATTTCTAGCGAACGACATTCTCCGATGTCTGCTAGGAAACCTTCTAGCAAACTAGTCTATTACAACTCAATATATGACCTATACAGGACATTACAAGATATGCTAGACTATCTAGAATTCAGCAAATGATCGACCAAATGCTAAGGTTTGATTCAACAAAACCTTTTTACAAATAAATCCTAGGGGAGATTTTAGAAATAATTTCCCAACACTAGCCTTATTACAATCCTTGAAAGACCTCTTGATAGTGAAATGCCCGATATATAGGAGTGGAGAACAAAATTTTTGCCAATGCCAATTTAACAGTTGTTCAGTGTGATTGAGCAAAAATGAAATAAGTCAGAAAAACAGAGAGCTGAGTGATGTGACTTCACTTATAAATTCTCCTATCTGTTGTGGTGACTTTTAACTTAATTGTCAATTCTTAAATACTATATAGTCAAATGATTTGGTTTGATCAAGTGGTCCAAATGTGCTCAAATTGAATCATTTTCTTTTTTTCCCCTTTCGATCGATCGTGAGCGTTAGCCCTATACTTGAGGACAAGTATTGTTCTAGTGTGTTGGTATGACACGACTTTAGATTTGATCCCATTTGAGTATAATTTTATGTATTTTCTTTAGTGTTTTAGTCTTATATTGTAGTAGAGTCGGGGGTGTTTTGCCAAATTATTTTAGGATGGAGAAAGTGGAGGAATTAGCCATTTCCAGATGATTTTGGGACTATTGAGAGGAATCGCCCGAGTGAGCAACTCCAAGGACTGGAAGGAATCATCATATTCAGATGCAATGGAAGACACCTCCTCATATTGGGCAATTTGACATGAAGACTGAAAATGGAAAGAGTTTTTTTTTTTTTGCAAGAATCAAGCTGCCAAAATCTAGAACTCATTTCAAGGTTGAATCTGCAGGATCGAATTGGTCAAAGTAAGGAAAGTGCTAAATATGGATGTAGTTGATCAACTGAGATATGGGCGTATTCCCTGCTTGGAATTAGTAGTTGTCATATGCAGCGAATAAGACTTAGTATAGAAGCTATAAACATCATGTACTTTTCATCAATTTCTTACATCTTATCTTTTGTAGGATCATATACTTTATATTGTCGTTTATTTTCTGGTGGAGAACCGAATTATTGTAATTACTTGAAGGTTCCTATTACTTCAAGGTTATTATGAAGTTTGGTAATTCACTCGATCTCTATGTTCATTTTATTTACTTTATGTCTTGTTAAATACCCCATTCGGGGTGAATGAATTAATATGTTGAAAAGCTGAGATGTATCTTAGGTATGGATTTTAAAATCCCACCTTTAATTTGATGTTTTGATGTGTCAAAACTGTGTACCAAAGTCTAGGCCTTAGAGTTATTACCTCATGTAATCCTTGTATAGTATGATTGAGTTGTAATAGTCTAGGAGAAGAAAACTGTCAAAAACTGTGGAATAGTTTTTGAAGTGGAAGTCGTCCAGATGAAAAAACTGTCAAGAATAATGGACGAGAAAACTGTGCAGAGTAATGGATGGAGAATAACTGTGCAGACAGTTTTTAAACTATCAAGGATTGTATAACAAAGAAATTTGTGGACACAGTTTTCATAAAGAAACTGTCGAGAGGCGCTCACAGTTTCAGACTAGCACAGCTTCACGTCAAAGAAAAACGTGAAAAGCAAGATGCCGAACAGTCAAGACTCAAATGATAAGGAACAAATATACACTCAGTTATGACTGGAGTACAACGTTGTTCGAGTCTGACACAACAAGTACAAATTGCCCCCGCAAAAACCATGACAGTGATTCAGAAAATGCAGAGGAGCAGATCTAATTTACAAAAAAGGATGACCACTGATTGGACATCCTTCGAAATGTCTCTACCGACTATTTTCAAATCTCCAACTATAAATAACAGAAGGATCAGAGAGACATGTTACAACCTATGAACTATGATTGACGATTAACAACTAGCGACATATACCTGAAGAACACTCAAAAACCCTGCCGAATTTAAAGCTCAAAGCATTAAAAGCTCTCTAGCGAGAAGGCATTAACTCCATGGTTCATTTATTGAACATGAGGCTTTATTTCTTAAGGAATCTTCAGAGATTCACCGTGTGACCTTTGTGTACACGAGGATTAAGACTTTGGACTTAGTCTACTTTCTTGGTGTTCTTACCTTTCAAGTGAGAACACAGCAGTCTGATTCTCTAAGGAGAAGAAGGTTATTACGGGCTTTTGCCAACCAGCATACGTTCTGGGAAGAACTTAACCATCCACCCACCAGAGAAGGAGAAGGGAGGTTTGTCCTCAATCCATTTTCGACGACTGCCAGTTCTGAGAAGACTTCAAGGTGCCACCTGGCTTCGAAAAACTGAAGAAGGATTGAAGAACAACAGCCTGGACGAGTGATCCATTTTGCTGTGGACGGTGGTTTCTACAGCATTCGGCTATAGATCGTGAGGATTGTATCTTCATTACTTAATGAATTACCGGATTAATTTTCGAAGAGTGGACATAGGACTTAAGGCTCCGAACCACTATAAATATCCTGCATCATTTACAGTTTATTTTACTTTTGCACCATACAATTTTCAATTGTGTTTTGAAACCTTCAACACTTCTCTAAAAGTGTTGAAGTTTATAATTGTTGACTGCATATAACTGTAAACTGGATACCTAAAACTGCTGGCTAACACAAACTATCATTTTAAAACTGTTGATTAAAACTGAGTCGCCAATTTGAACCAGAACTTCCCGCATTAAGAGTGCAAATAATTGTTCTTATACTTCCGCTGCATATTTTTTCGTACTCTGATTTGGGACCAACAATGTAGGTGAGAGGTTTTGGGTTTTCTAACTTGGTCAAGACAAGTCTGTCTCATTTCATCATCGTTCCGTCTTGTTCTATTCCTAGGGATTTCTAAGTCTCTATCAAGGCAATCCATTTGGGCTATTTGGGATGGCTACCCGAGTAGATCTAGGGAAATTGGGCAACCAAAGTGGGTAGCTTTAGCCGAGTGAACTCACGAGTGGCAAAACCAATACGGTAAGAGGTTGGAAGGATAATGCTAGGTTGAGCCAAGCTGGAAACTATTGTCGTTAGCTTAGTATTAGAATGAGTTCCTAGATCTTTATGCAGTTGCGAAAACATAAGGGTTGCTCCAATCATAAATCTAAAACAAATTGATAATTTAGACAATACAAATAGATGGTAATATGTTTGAAAAAGTGGTAATGATTTGTAACGTATTTACATTTTTGTCCTAAACTAAAATCTTTACCTTTATATATAAAAGAAGGATCCGGCTAAAAATTAATTTTTTTGTCCAAATACAGTTGCCAAATATATAATAACTTATTAGTTTAGGTAGTTAATAAATATGATAATTTTATAACCATTATACTTTACAATTAATTGTGAATAATTAATTTATTGAAGACATGTAAATGCAATGTTATATTTATATGTTGGTTTAAAATTTTTAATAGTAGAATTATTATTTTATTTTAACTCTTTTTAAAATACGATATTAATTATATAGAAGATTATCCGGTTATATGTAGATATAAATAAAGTATGGAAAACATATATATTTAAAATTATTTATATTTGTTGTGCATCATACATTAAAAAAATTAGGGTTGACAGTTTTTGACAAGACACAATAACTTTACACGAATCTGCACGATAATAATGAGTTAGTATTAAGCCTTAATAAATTCGTGTCGACTTAAGGACACAAAATTTGTGTATTGTATTCATGTCGGATCATGTTATCCGATAACATAATGTATTTATGTTGTGTTCGTGTTAGCCACTAAGAAATTAATAAATTATTATTATTATTATTATTATTATTGCTACCTCTACCTTATCATATATCAACCTAATAACACTTTTCACATGTCAATATCGTGTTCGTATCAATATCGTTGTTATGAATTTTTGTTAACAATTCCTACCTTATATGTTGTTTTTATGAGTCAAACATCCCACTAGAATAGTGTGTCTAGCTGGATTAGCTTAAACTTGTAATGTCATGTATATGAATTATAGAGTTGTAATAGAAGCTAATTTACAAGCCTTGTGGGATTCGCTGGTGCATTCTTCATCAACAAATAGGCTTGTATGGATTGTTGGCTAAGTAACTATTACCAACAAAACATATGCGGAGGAGTTGGCCATACGCCATCATTAGCTGGAGGATTACCAGCACGGAGCTTATCAGCAAAGATGTCACCAGCAAGGCGTTATCCAACCAGCTAGAAGACACTCTCAAGCTATAACAAGCAAGGACTTTCTCAAGACCAGACTTAAAGCTTGAAGAACTTAAAGTCTGGTGTATTCAAAGGCTTGTTCGTCCCATGAATCAGCCTACATTCCTTGGATTGACTAAAAAAAGTTGTTTTGATTGATGCGGTAAAAGTCCACCTGCTCTGACAGAAAGGACATTGCAAGTCAGAAAAGCGAGACCTCTACAGGATGAATTCCTTTTGTCTAACAATGGATCCAAACGGCAAAGAGATTCAAACCTTCCAAGGTGCGCCTATAAATAGAATTCGCATTCCACCTTGAGAAGGTTACGAAATTAAAAAAATCTTTGAATTGTTAGCTTAATGATTCCAGACTATGTATCTGAAGAGAGGACGTAGGACGGTTTTGTCCAAACCTCTATCAAATCTGGTGTGTAATATTACTGAAATCGGCTAAGTAATATATTCGACCAGCAAAACAACCGCATTTACGAATTCTAAGCTAGTGCAAGAATCACCAACTCAAAGGGCCTAACATTAAAAAACTTTCACTGCATATTTGTGTAACTCTGATCTCAGGACCAACAATCGTGTTATCATATCAGGTTCTTAGCAAGTCAACATTGTGTCTGTGTATGGGGGCTTAATGGGTCGTGTCATATTTGTGTTGAACATATTCTTAACAGGTTGCGTCGTGTTGGAAGTTAACGGGTTATATTACTATCATATCGATATGATAACGATCTAGCACACAGAAATTGCGAGCACCTTAAAAAATTAGTGTAGGAATATTACAAAGTTAGCACCCTATTAATTAATGTTAATTACGCAGCAAATCACATGACCATGTTGTGCTATTTATGTTTTAACCCAAAAATAAACAAATGATGGACATTAGCAAAACATTAAATGAATGCATTAAGCTGTTTATGCTTTAAATTTTCAGATAATTAAAATTAATTAGTGGAAGTGAGCAACACGTTAATACTAAGTTAGCACCACATAACTGACAAATTAGCATTGCATTAATGTTTACGAGGTTAAATATGTTTCGAGAAAACCTACTATTTTTACTTTGAATAATGTACTTACTACATTATTGTAATAGAAAATTTTCCAGTTATTATTATTTTTAATTGGGATGTATTATTCAATTGAATAAAAAAATAACTACCTTATGATTAATTAGTCATAAATGGAGTCTTTAATAGTTAATCTCACCACACATTTACTTTTCTTCTTTTTTTAAGCATAAGGATGCACATATTTATTGAGAGCATGTGAATGTGTAGTAGAAATGTATGGTACGTGCGATATTTTAGTACGTTTATTATTGAAGATATTTTAGTAACGAACATTTTATGTATAAAGATTAAAGATCTTCAAATGAGAGATTTTGCCTTATGATATCCAGTCTTCCTTCTCCTATTCACTTATCAAAGCAAAAGTCAATAAAGAAAGGGAAAAAAAAAAAAAAAAAAGAAAGAAAGAGAGAGGGTTAAGATCGAGAATAAGCTATACTAAGTTTTCACTTTTAATTAATTTTGTATTTTTTTTTTCCGTAAAATTTAATATAATCACCTACAAAATCTTTTTGAATCTACCACTATTTCTCGGCTACCTCCCAAAGCTTTCGCACATGATCAATTCTCTCTTTCAATCCACCACCAAAAACATTGTAGATATAATAATTTAATGATTGCAAATGCAGGGGCGGATTCAGATTTAAAGGATTGTGGGGGCTGGATTAAATTTTACAAGATCGTGCCTTAAAATTTTATTTTAATTTTAAAAAATATACCTAAAAAAAATTAAGCTCGTGGGGGCGGCCGCCCCGCATCATATATATTTAACTTGAGAATCAATTTGTAATGGTTGATTATATATTAGCGGTTCACCTAAAAATTAAGATTAATATATTGCACATGCTAATCACCTAAATTATGCCATTAATATTACCAACATCAGAATTTGCATATAAGAAGATTTAGAGTGATATAAATATATTTTTTTGTAATGTATTATTCGAATTTTAAAAAAAGTCACTCGAATCGAGTAAAATAAAATTCATAACCGTTATTTGATTATATTTTAGGAATAAATCAGATTTATACACAATAGACTTTAAATCAGTTGTTAACCATATTACTAAAAGTTAAGAGTCCCTATAAGAATGTATTCACACATTTTATCAATGATACAAATTTAAACTTGTTTATAACTTTTTTTTTTTTTGCTACAATATGTTATGCTTAAAATATTAAATTCTCAATATTTTTTAATAATTCATATTTTAAAAAAATCTCAAACTAATTCCTAGCATAAAGCTATTTTATTTCAAAATCGAATATAATCTATATATATATATATATATATAGAGGTGTAATCATATCACAAGTCCTTCTTAGATGGGAGAAGAGAATAAATTATGACCTTTGATTTGATAAAATAGGTGGTCCAGATTTAATATCTCTATTTATTTTGTTACTTAATTTATGAATTAATTTATTGTAATAAGGGTATTTAGGTAAGTTAAACATGGGGGACCACAAAAAAATCTCATATTCTTTTTTCCTTTCAAACTCACGTATTTCTCTCTTCAACATATTATCTCTCCTCTAATTTCCTAATAGAACTTGAATTAATCATATCTCATTCAATTTAAATTATTTTTTAACTTACTGTATATCAAATTAAAGATAATTTAATTATCTTTCAAACGAAATCACTATTGCATATGTTTCGAAAAAGATAATCGTAATAAAAATAAGATACTGCAACTATGCATATGTAGATAATGCATATTTACAAGCTTAATAATGCAACTTATATCTGAAAATATATAAACATGAAAATATGCATTATCTAAGCCTGTAAATATGCATTATATAAGCCTGTAAATGTGCATTATATACCCAGTTGCAGTATAATAATCACAACAAAAACGTTTCTCTGAACTTTTTCATTATTATACACATGCATACATATTTTTGCTCTTGCTGCCCCGATCTTCTTCAATCTCTCACCTCTAAATCGCGTTTTGTGTTTTTTCTTTTCAATGAAGTGAAATTTCTGGAAGGAGAAAAAGATTTTACTTGTCGTTTGTTGTATCAATTTCATTGATTCTATTTTTCTGATTATTGCCGATTGTGGGGGAAGAAGTGGACTGTGGTGATGGTGGAGAGGTGGCATCAGCTGCGGCCGGTCCACCTATCGAGAATCCTGAAACTGCTGCTTGAAGAAGGGCTCAACGTTATTCAGGGTAGTTGTGATTTTTTTTTGCCAATAATACCCTTAATTTGCAAGTTTTTTATTCTACCGAATGCAGCTTTTAAAATCCGGCCCCAAATTGATCTTAACCGTCCAAATCATGTTTTTAATGGCCCAGATTCATTCTCATCTCCCATCTAAGGGGGTACTTGTCACTTTAACGCACCCCTATATATATATATATATATATATATATATATATATATATAGGGAGCGGATCCAGTAAGAAAACTCTTAACGTGAGAAAGTGAGAAAGATGCTTGATTGCATTCACGACATTGCTTGATTGTATTCAGGTCGTTGCATGATTGCAATGTTGCTTGATTGTGCTTTAGTTGTTGCTTGATTATTTTGTTGTTTGATTGCATTTTAGTTGTTGCTTGATTCAATATCAACCATTGATTTTTTTAGATCTAATGGGCATGATTCATTTTTTTTTCTCACATGAGAATTTTTTTTACATGATCCCTCCTATATATATATATATATATATATATATTATTGACAAGAAATATGATTGTGGTATGATGGAAGAGGGAGCATGTGCATGGAAACCTAGGGTTAGTTGAGTCTCTTCTTTTGATGTAAGATTATCTAACAACTTAGCATTTGTTCTTACATGTGAGTTTTTCTTTCATGTGCCTTTGGAATGAGGGTACAATCATATTCCCACATTTAGATTTTTATTATTTTTATGATATTATATACAAAAATCTATATATATACATGTATTTAAACTTGTGTTTGTGCGTGTGGAAGTGTGTGAGAGCACATTTAATAAACTATTTTAGAAATGGGACTTCAACTTATAATTGAATACTTCTCCAACTCAAATCCAAGAAAGTGATGGTCTTTTTATGTACTTTTTTTAAGGTAGTGGTTGAAAACCAATCATTTGTTTTATTCAATTTAATCGGTTTTCAGTGAATAAATCTAAAAACTTTTTAATAATTTTTTTTGTATATAAAATATTTTCTATAAACCAAGATTTATACTAAAGTTGAGATAGAACACTAAATAAAAGTAATGAATAAATTACGCATAAATAAATCAAGCATTTGATTTTATCAAGGCTCATTACCAAAGGAATCTTATTCATTTATGTCCATGGATAGGAAAAAAGATTAATTCTTAAAATTTTATTTTGTAGCATTTTGCCAAATTCTACTACTTATAATGTATTTCGAGAAAATACCCCAATCTATTTCCATAAGTTAAAAATACCTCAATCTATTGCCAAATTCATTTATTGACATTTTCGGGAAAATACCCCAATCTATTTCCATAAGTTAAAAATACCATAATCTTAACTTTTATTTATGAATTATACCCTCATCTATTAATATTTTGGAAAAATATCGCAATATATTATTATTAGTTGAAAATACCATAATCTTTAATTTCGTTTACGAATTATACCAAAATGAGAAATATTATTAACTCACACAAAGATGACAGTCAAAACAACTATCTTCGTCTATATTAAATTTAATGTATTAAATAATCAATATTTTCCATATATTCTGAAAAGTATTTAAACTTCATGTTCTACTCTTTTTCTTGTTTCCTTTGGCTGGTGTAACGTCCAATCCAAGACGAAGGTGCATACATTTCGATACAAGATCACGCGTCAAAATACGCATTGAGAGAAAAAAATAAGGAATTCAAGCAATCGAAGGAACAAAGCTCCTTTTGACTTATCTATTTTGCTTCTGTTTTTTTTTAAAAAAAATAATTGTGTTGGGATCACTTAACATAATACCATTCAAATAGAGAGAGAGCTATATATTTACATAGAGAAACAACAATGATATATGATCAGCTGCATTCAAGCAAAGAATGGCAGAGAAAGGCATTGAACATACCTAGATGGTGATGGGAGCTCCAAGTTCACCTCCCTGATCATCGTCTTATCAGTCTGTCTCGTCGGTTGCAATCTTTCTAAAGGGATCATCTGCGTAGTTGAATCCAGAAAAGAACAGACCAACACACTATATCTCGAAACAATTCTAGCACAGCAGCATGCTGAAGTCAACCACCTACTGATTTCACTATTGAACAATAAACATGTTCGGTTACAAAACTGGAACTTGGGAGGCTATAGAAGGTGCTCCTACAAGACTATTTCTGAAATGTGAATGCAAGAATATGATCCAAAAAGGCACCAAAAAGAACTAGCTAAGTGGAAGAAAATCTATGAATTCTACGAAAACTACAAAATATCTATGCGGGGACACAAATGAATCGAGATGGTATATGTTATGTTGTCAGCTTAAGGTTGAATGTAATCCATACGTTGGTGGCAAGAAAAGTGCAACCCTTATCCTTGTAAGAACTCGAATGCTGGATTTTCAAGAAGTTCTTGTGGAGGTTTTACACCTTTGAAATCTAAATCATGGAAAGAACTGCTAATTTCTTCAACTGGCAATGGCATGCTGCAGAATGAGAAGGAATATTCATTACTTCATTTTGACTTTTGGAATAGCCTTCATCTTTTCGATTTTCTTTTACCTCGAATTGTCGTCCAACATGAATGAGTTGCCTTCAGTATTGCCAGAGTCCTCTGATGTGAGTATCTTCAGGTTTGAGATTACCTGTTTACAACTTTGAGGTTAGGCATCCGGACTGAATGTGAATGTGTCCCTTGAAAAAGCATCTTGACTAGAAGGAAGGAAGAAAAAGAACTTACTTCTGGAGGTACAGTATCCGCACCATTATCGTCCGAAAAAAGTGTACAAATTCTATAAAGCTGCTGACTGCTCAGTATCTGATGAGGAAACAACATTTGCATAAAACAACAACTCTCACAGGCTAAAAAATGTAATGACTATCAGATGATAGGTCGATATTTAGTTGGCAGAAAGCTCGTCTCCGTTATAAAAAGACCAAACAAAGAAGAATACACAGTCACACACATATTAAAAAGAAAATGAGACAAGGAAATAAACTTACAGGGCACAGTTCCGTCGTGAGATCATCATACGTTAATTCTGATTTTTGTTGCATGATCTGCACGAGGTAAACTATTTAGTGTAACTACTGATGGAATGTGTGTTACTCTACATGTCCCCAAATGTTCATTTGTGATTGGAAAATGAATGCCATAGTGTTCCAAAAGATATTAAGATATCTCAGATTCGTACAACTGAATATGGAAAATCTACTTCTAGAATTTGCTTGAGAAACGTACCAGAAGCTTTACAGCCTGATGAACATATTTTAGTTCATCAAATGAGGAGCCTGCATACTGTCACACAACAAATAATACTCAGTCTGCACTTGCTACACTACCAAATCAAGAGATGTAGCATGATAGTTAGATATAATATCGACGAATAACTCCACCAACAGTAAACTTCTAGCCTGATACCTCGTGTATGTGTATGTCTCCGCACCAAAGTTCTAATTCAGTCAACCCTGCCTTAACAAACTCCCCACCATTGAACGTGCAACACTCTTTATATTGAAGAAGACTGAAGAAAGTTAAATAATGTAACAGCTTACAGGTCATGACTATCGTAGCATATATACAAAAAGAAAATTGTAAATGAGGGCACAAGGGATACCTATTGAAAAGCTGAACGTTTATATAAGAGAAAAGCTGGTTTAAGATTTTCTGGACAAGGACTGGATGAACCTGAAAGACGTCAAGTTCGATAAGATATGGAACATGTATTGATGGCCAAGAACATCGATAGTTGTACATACAAAATTATCTTTCAATGTATTTAGAAGCCCATTTAAGCTATCAATGATGCTTTGCCAGCGATTAGTCGTAGTTTCACCCGCAGGTTGACTCGAAGATGATTTCAGTTCCTGAAGATTGAACATTGAAATTAGACTTGTGAAGGAAATACAAAAGAATAATAAACTACTTTATTAGTAGAATACTGTAGAGAAGAGGCACAAATATAGAGTTTTTGAAGTAGTATGGCATGAAGATGAAATCATGAAACTCTACGAAAGAACAAAGGAACTATAAAAGAAAGAATCATATAATTATTGACATATTACATGATTTCAAATTAAGTAATGCTACCTCGATGCATGAAGATAGCAATGGAGACAATTCCTTTTTTGCATTATCACGAATAATTCCGTAAATCTTATCAATATAAGCAGTCAGTTGCTCCTTGAAAAGCAAAGCTGGATATTTGGCTTCAACCTGTCGCACTCCATCAATCCCACTTATAGAAGAAGTGGCGGCAAAAGATGGAGACGCCCGAAAACTCTGGAAATTCATATTTACTAATATATATATCAAATGCCTCAGAACTACCAATTCATCTTTCAGTTATGACTGAATAAAACATAGTAGTAAAGGAATAAAGGATTCTCATACTCGAGCCATCCTTCCAAAAAATGAGGTAGGCTGAGGAGGTTGAGCTGGATTTGTAGTTTTAATAGTTCGTTGAAATAAAAAGAGTAGTGTAGATGTGTTGCAAAGCCAGTAAGCCATACGATCATTGTTTGCTTCATCCTGAAACAAGATGCAAGATGGCCCATGTTAAGGGGATTAGACATCGATCATAGATACAGAGTAAGAGGAGCAAAGTATAAGTGAGAATGAGCAGAAAAGAAGAAAAATTATATCAATGGACTAAAATAAATCAATAACTTAAATATGAATTCTGTTTTTGGCCAAAATAAGATACTTCCTAGAAGCATGAAATTAACTAATGGCCTGCCTTAAATAAATAAATAAAACTAGAGTCCTAGTTGAAATACACTTTCTAACAAATAGAGAACCATATTGCTAATTTTATTATATAATACTAGTATTTCACCTGCACGGAATTATCAGATTTAAGTATTGTAAAAAAATATAAGTATATTAAACGTTATTTATGATTTTAATAAGCCAATGTACATTACAATATAAATCGGAATATTATAATATATAATAATTTTGTGTTTAACAAATATGGTGAACGATACAAGTTTAGCCACATATATATTTTTAACATAAAATAAAAAAATGCTAATTTAAATAAAATAAAAAAATCAAATTGATATACCCACACTTTATATATTTTTAACATGAAATTAAAATAACTAATTTAAGTAAACTATAAAAAAATCAAATCAATGTACCTACATTTTATATTCTTCAGCATTAAATTAAAAAAATTCTAATTTAACTAAAAAATATCAAAGAGATGTACCCATATTTTAAAATTTAACCATGTTTTTTTCTATCTTCAATTGAAATTATTCATTTGTAATTTAGTGATGTTAAAATATAGAGTGATATTAAAAATAACTAATAATAATTCATTAATATAGAATGAAATAATTGTTCTCGCCTTTTTTGTAATAACTACTTCTTTGTTTTAATATTATTATAGATATTCAGGTCTATAATAATATTAAAATTAATAGATATCCTTAGTCAACCTGTATTCAGACCCACATTTGGCAACCTTAGGCCTAGACATTAGGTAGCCCCTTTCTATGGTAAGTCCAAGTGGCTTGTTGAACCAAATTATCAAGCATATAAGTTGAGCATCCTAACTTATATCAAAATCATGGTCAAGGATTAAGGAATTGAGATCCACTTATATGTTAGGGCTAAACCTATATATAGCAGCCTATATTATTGTACTAGCCAATATTTTAAACCATGGATATATATGACACATTACTTCAACACGGTTTATTGCATTTACAAACAGAGACAAAAACTTCTCGCTCACTCAAATAAAGTAATATTATGCTCAAGAAAGCTAAGTAAATTTTGGAAGGTAACAAGTGAATCAACAAAGTAACTAATGCAATCCTTATCTGATAGAACTGAATGATGGATTATCTATTAGAACGTAGGAAAGACACGATAACAATCCTCTTTCGAGGCCAATCCTCCAAAGAGGCCCTCAGCTAGTAGCTGCTAATTTCAGAATACTCAATGAATGACTAACTGATACTACTTCACTCTATTTATAATTCTCCTACAGCTCAAGAAGAGAAGCTCACTAACTAACGAAGTAACTAACTTCTAACCAATCCAACTGCTCTATCATTATCAACCAGTAAAGCATAATTCTTAGAGAAAAGTTACTAGTTCAATATTTCAACACTTCACCTCTATTGCTGATCCAATAATCTGAATGAGCAGATCAAACACATTAGTTCTTTCAGTTTCAAAAGATTTCCAGTGGAACAAGCATTTGTAAATGGTAAGTGCCGCAACAGGTTTTCCTTCACTGAAACCGACATCCTTTTTTATGCACCCGATAAGAATATCTACGGACTCCTGGAACCACAAAAACAAAATAGAGAAGTATTAATTAAATTCTTTTAACCTCTTCAATAGCATAAGGAGTTACACTATTTGAGATTGTTTCAGCATAAACTTGAACAAAATATATTAATAACTCGATAAGCGTGAACTTTAACAGCAACCAGAAATGCAAACCTATCTGATTTATCCTCTTTTTAGCATAACTAAAATGCTACACATTGTACATGACTGTTGAATATTGTGTATTCTATTTTAGGAATAACTTGAGATGAGTTGATCTTCTCCTATTATTCTGCTCCCTAATTTTCAGGAAAGTCTTGAATTACATATATTTCTGGGATTGAGCAATGTGGCAAAGGCTCATATAAAAGACCATTGATTTTGTAGGCCAACTATTATCCTTGTCATAGAGCCAAAAGGGCACTGTAGCAAAAGATAATAAACTATAAACAATCTCATAGAAATAACTCACGCGTTGCCTTTCGATGATAGATCTCCTCATTGTGCTATCGGAAGTACCGAATCTTTTACTGGGTGCTGCACTGAGTGCACTCAAATGTTCCTGCATAAACAGTTGACAAGCTTAATCATAATGATAAATAACATAAATCTTATGTGTTAATGCATTAAAAGAAGTATTGAAGTGCCATTTTACAGTGCACTTACATGATGACTATTCTCCCCTTCCTGCAAATTAAGGAGGGGAAAAGAATAAGTACCAAATGAGATACATATCTTAAAAGCAACTGCAATTAGATACTAACAGGAGTATTTTGAGGTAAACGTCCAGAGAGTTTCCCTGAGGGATTGTTCATTAAAGCCTGTTTCCGAAGAACATGATCTGCTGTCTCCATGTCGGAAACTTTTTCTTTAAGCCTAACAAATGAATATACCATGAGGCCAAACAAGTAAAATTTTTCTCAACGTCATTACTTTTACGAGTGAGAAAGGACCAACATTCTCAAGCTATGAACCAAAAAAAAACATGGCAATAAATGAGTTCGTTGCCAGATAAATGGAAAGAAAGATGAGAAATATATATATATATATATATATATATATATATATCAACCTCTGCATTTCAATCTTCAGCTGAATTATCCTCGACTCTGCATCCATAGCTTGCTTGCTCAACTCCTCACACTTCTTCTCTCGTTCTTCAAGTTTCCTTTCCTGAGAACTCACTAAATCCTGAACCAACAATTCACCAGCCCATCTTTAGTTGCAAAACGTATATTGTACCAGAACATATTAAAAACTCCTGAGATTTTTCCTCACCTTCAGCTTTTCATTTTCAGCTGATATTTTTTGGACTAGCTCGTTATCTATAACAGAGTCCCCTTTTGTAGGAGGAGCTTGAACCGATACTTCTGGCAGAACTTGCTCAGATACAGCTGGCTGAGGTTGGTCAGGTTCAGATACTGCTGGCTGAGGTTGCTCAGGCTCAGATATTGCTGCCTGAGGTTGCTCAGGCTCAGATACTGCAGGCTGAACTTGCTCGGTTATTACAGGAGGAATATTTGCTGCTACTATCTTTGGAGCTTCCTTTTCCTTCATCAGCAGTTCCTTGGTTTCTTGCAACTGCAATCTTATTTCTTCCAAAGCAGATTGTAATTTTGCAATTTCCTGATTTTTGGCTTCCTCGACGTCAATCTAGCCAACAAAAATTATAAATAAGGGAAAATGGGGAAAATAACCATATTTATCACACACTATTCGGAGAAGCCCTCCAGCCATTTATTACTATCATATGAAAGTGATTGCTACATGCAAAGGGACAAACATATCACCCTCTGGCTCTTCTCCGACTCCAGCAGCAAAGTCAATTCTTTAACTTGCATTTCCAGTTTTTCCTTGGATTCC